>WBMZ01008314.1:0-14734 GCA_013400975.1 Atrichornis clamosus
GATCCAGACTGTCCAGATCCCTCGTGAAGCCTTCCTGCCCTCCAACACATCAACTCTTCCATCCAGTTTGGTGTCATCTGCAAACTGATTGAGGGTGCTTTTGATCCCCTTGTCCAGATCATTAATAGATCATTTTATTAAGATAATAATAGCAGGAAAATTTCTCCTTGGAAAAGAAGAAGCCTCTGGGCAGCTGCACCTGTTTGTGACTTGGTGCCACAATTGTATTGCTCTAGTTTACATGGGAGTCAGGGTAAAGTGCACAAGTTATTGCTGAATGTGAACATCTCTGGTGAAGGTAGAAGGGTAACATTTGTTTCTCAAGGAGGAAATTCCACTTTTCAGCCAAGTGTCTGAACTAGCAAATACAATCTCCAGTAACACCAAGAGTATAACCATAAACCCCACACACTACTCAAGGAGAGGGAGGTTTCATAGATCAAATATGTAATCTTGGAGAGTGACAGAGAGCCTTGGGAAATGGGAGGGATCAGTGAAATAGAATTCATGTCATCTTTTTTGTGGGAACATAAGATTTGTTGCTGTAATCAAAGCAATGCTTTTATCTGGTCCAGTACTCTCTTTCCAACAACTGCTGCAACTTGGTTATTTAGAGAAAGGTAGGCTGCAACCTTATAGTAGATAAATAGTAGGCAATTAATCTTAATATGTTGTTTTTCTGTGGTAGCAAGAAAAAACCCTTTTACTTTTTAAATGTACATTCTAGTACAATTGCATCTATTTTTCACCCTGGACTCTTGTATTTCCAGATATTTTTTTTCTGTACTTACAAATATCCAATCTCTATTTTAATAATTTCATTCTTTTTCTCAACAGATTTTTTTGGTGGCTTCCAATCCAAGTAATCAGAACTAGCTTTATTTTATTGGTTTTCGATTTGACAATTTCAATTTCTCTTGGAATTTTCCTGAAACTTTTATTAAGGCATGAACAGGAGAAATTCTCCTGTTGGATTGTGTGTTTACAAATATGTATGTGTGTATATATGTATTATTTTGTATACTTTTATCATGTTCTGTCTTGCTATGATGCTGCATAGCAAAAATAAGCAAAGAGCCAAAAATAAGTAACACACATCACACTTCAGTGTTTTCAAAGTTGTTCTGGAGATGTTTTTATGTCTGTGTGTCTTTTTGTCCCTGTCTGAGACAGGAAGGGAAATAAAATAGGAAGGAGTAATCTTCAGCCTTCCTAATTAAGTCAGGAATGGATGAAGGCTTCCTTGGGCCTGGGGAGGAATTGCTTGAAGGACATAATCCTTCAGCCAGTATTTTGTCCATTCAGCTTGTCAGGAAAATTTCTTCCTCCAAAATGTATTCTGTTAAAGTTTGTTTAATAATATAACTTAACAGAAAAGTATGTCAGTAATTCACATTCTTGATTTTGCAGCTAAATAAATTGAAAGATCTTCATCCTTTGCCTAAGATAATTTTAGAATACCGCCAGGTGAGCTGATATTTTTCACAAAACGTAGTTGCATTGAAGCAAAATTTAGCAAGACAGATAACATATTTATAGCTAAATAAAGAAATAAATAAGTTGGCTCTAGTGTAAGTTAATTCAAACACTAATTTGAAGTCAGTATTACTAAGAGCTTTTAAATTTAGTGTTTATAGTTCTGGTTTGCACTATGTTAGATTATAGCTAGCAAACAACTTTTTTTCAAAAATTGGAGAACTTCACTGTTAAATTTGTCTACTGCTATAAAGCATACTTAGACCAAAACATTTATTTTTTGAGTTCTGAAGAAATGCTTTGCATAAAATGAAGGCGATAACTAGTTATGGGGTATTTTGGGGTGACAAGCCTCCTGAAAATCCAAAACTACCTAGTTAGTCTACTTCCACACTTCATCTTTAGGTTTTCAGTGAATAAACTTAGAATTTAAAGAAAAAAATAATTAAAGTGTGGGTTTGGTTTTGATTTTTTTTGTTGTTGTTTTTGTTTGTGTGTGTTTGTGTGGCTTTTTTGTGTAGTATTTTGACCTGGGGATACAAGATGTAAAATAATAAATTCCACTAGTTCATTTAATAGTACCAGCAAAGCCCTGGCTTTAGGTTATAACCAAGCACTAACATAAGTTATGCAAATAGGTTAGTGAGTATAAATCTGTTCTTTACTAGGACAAAACTTTCTTTAAAAAAGGAAAGTCTACAAACAAGTTAATATGCATTTGGAAACTATGATCTTTAATTTGAAAAATCCCGTATTTTTATAAGTAAGCATTTATTTTAAATTTTATGTATTTTAGGTTCATAAGATGAAAACAACTTATGTGGATGGACTACAGATGTGCATGAGAAAGGTAGAAATATATAAAGAAGCTTGTAAAATCCTAAAAGGATGTGAAATTATTGTAGTGTTTACAGTTTAATAACTTTTATACATGGAGAACTATAAAGTGTTTCTTTTTGTTCTTATTGTTCTGATTGCACTGAATTTTTATTACTGATACTTAAATAAAATTCAGCTGTGTATCTTCATCCTTTTAAAAATTTTTTTACTTTACTTGGTTACAGGGATTTATTTCCTCTACATGGAATCAGACAGGAACTGTGACTGGCAGACTTTCAGCCAAACATCCTGTAAGTGAGCTTATTGGAAGATTTGTATTTTAATTGAAATGAAAAATTAATATTACTTGTATAAAATATGTAATACTTTAACACAGGAAATGTTTGTTTCCATGCAAGTCTAGTGGTTGCTGTATTGTATCTAAATAGTGGACAGAAAAAGCTTCTTAAAAGGGTATTTTACTCTAGAACATTGGTTTCTAAGAGTGTTTTGTGGTTCAGCATTAACAGTACTACCTGAAGTAGAGGAGTACAATTGTGAGCCATGCATGTACACTCTAGACATCCACTGAATACTTCCTTGTCATGCATTCCTGGTGTTCATGAACCACTCCTTGAGCCCTGGAAGGTGGGTATTACAGAAAAAAAGGAAAAAGGAAACTCTTTTCTTCTGCAATTTGGCTTCAGGTGTCATAGCAGCTAAAGGGCTCAGCTGACAATGCTGGTTCTCTGAAAGTCTTGCTTACACTTGGGCTCTTTGTGCTTTCTCTTTTGTCTTTTGCTATAATGATCTCAGTGTACATGAAATATGTTTTATTTCACTTTCTGGACTGCTACAGGTTTGCTTTTCTTATTTTTCTCTTTTTTTTTTCCCCTGAAGTGGGCTATCAAGGACTTATTTGAATGTATTCTATTATATCATTTCTCTTGGAGTTTAGGAAGCACGCTGACCTCTGGCTGTACAGACTGGCAGGGCTTTTGTGTTCCACCTCTGTCACAGCCATTGCTGCATGGATGAGAGTGCAGGGTGTGGTGTGGGAGGAGATGGGGCTGCAGAGCTTCTGGGGCTCAAGGTATAGGTGGAGGGACAGCAGAAGGAAAGCAGTGGCTGCAGTGACTTCCTTTCTGGGGAAATTTTCTGTTTGTTTTGATCATGGCCTTTTTTTAGCAAAGACGTGGCCTCTGGCCCTGTGGCTGAGGCATAATAGATGCAGAGATTGGACTTGGTTCACGAAGGCTAGAGGGAATCCATAAGGCCATTGTCCTTTTAACGTGTGCCCCAGTTCTTATCCATGCAGGTTTGGGTACTACTTACCTCTCTGTGCAGGTCCCAGCCTCCAGCTTTATGGGTACAAATGGCAGTAGAAGCTTTCTGCAGTCTTGGGAGAAAGGCCACGGTCTTCCACAGCTCTGTGTGGGAGCAGAGATGTGAGGCATAACAGTTATGTTGTGACCACTTTGCATGAGTGGGGTCATGCAGTTCCTGGCCAGTCCTGCCTGGAATGGTGCCTTTGGAGTTCTGGCAGAAACCCATCCTGGGAGATTCTCACCCTCACCATACTGGTGACTTGCTTAGCTCTTCTTTCACCTGTCTTCATAGTTCAGGTTTCATTTATATTTTCCTACCCTCATGGTATGTATTTCCATACAATTTGTCATCAAACAATTTATAGGAAGTGCTTTTTGCTGAGTAAAAATCAGTGTTTAGGTTTCTGAATTAACAACAGGATGGAGAAGTGTTACTGCTGCTCTCACTTCTCATGCGCCCAGATGGGAGAAAGTGATGGGAGAAAGGAAAAGGCAATCATGAAGGTCACAGTTTGCTGAATTCTCAGGTGTGATGCACAGGCATTTCCAAGCCAGAGCTGAACAAATAGCTGTCTTGAACATGCAACACAAAGTGACTTATGGCCCATCATGGTAAAATGGACATGAAATCTATTTTTCTTAGAAGTTGTTTTTCTCCAAAATAATGCTGCTAAACTTAGCATCCAGGGTTGCCTAAGGCAGGCTTTTCCTTTTAAGGAAAACTGTTGGCATGGCTTTTTTTGTTTGAAATGCTTATGGAACTTATACCATCTGTTTCTGAATCATTTATTGATACAGAAGATATACTGCAGTGCCCAGTCACTTTGCTAAGTGTTAAAGGATTGGGAAGATTCTTGCCAGAAATCATAAATATTGGAGATATTTTTGCAGTTACTATGATATTATGTCAAATTTTAACTGAATATTTGCTGAGGTAGTTCATTTTTAACTGATTTAAAATGCTTTGACAAGTGATTAAAGCAAAAGATGAGTGTGAATCAGATACAGTGAGAATTCAAATGGAAAAAACATCCCATTTGCTTCAGTGATTCTGAGAGATTGGATTCCAAACAAAGGTTTCTTTGTCTTTCTTTTGTTTTGTAAAGGTCTATCTGTCCTCTTTCCTTTAAGACATCTAATGGAGTCCAGGAGGGATTTACTTTTATAGGTTTGAGGGGAAATGACTAGACATTAGGTATAGAGCAGAATATCTTTTTCAGTTAAACACTACTGTCGTCTTCTTTCAGACAGATCCACATCTGATGTATGGATGATGTATTTTTGGCTTTATGTGGGTTTTTCTCAATAGATAAGTTTATTCACATGAATTTTTATGGCTTTTTTGTTGTAGCAACTTAGAGAGGGTTTCTTAACAGAACTTTACTTCAGTGGCTCTCTGTGTAGTCATCTATTTTAGTTTAACTGTGCATTTCACTTCTTCTCATTTGGTTTCTTCTTCTACAATATGTGTGATGTATAAATCATGTGCTTTTCACAAATAACAAAGTGTTAATGTAATACATCGTTAAACAGGGGCACATTTGATCTTCCAGTCTCCTGCTACAGCATTGAAGCTGTCTATTTGCTACTCCAGGAGAACCAGAGTATCTGAAACTTAAAAGAAAAATCAAGCCCTACAATTTTTCAATCAAGTTATTTTGTAATGTATCCAAAGGCTAATTATTTTTTCCACTCTATGATGGCTTGCTTATGATTATTAGGGGAATTTAATTAGGTTTATTATTTGAATATGCTATTTGCAAATAATTTTTGTATAAATATATTAGTCTTGTCTACATTAGGATGCTCTTTTATTATATTGCACATAGATAACTTTCCTAATAAATATATTTATGACAGTCGTAAAAGTTTGTTTATATTCTCCAAACCCACCTGGAAATATCTCTTTCCAGCCTCTCAGGTTTTAAAGCAGAAATAAGTCAAGACACAAGTGGAAAAACTTAAACCCAATCAAGATCAAGCCCCTTTCAGAATGAACACAGAGAAATCCTAAGTTGAGATATAAAGATTGCATAAAATTGGATGTTATAATTTGGTTTAAGATGTAAACTTCAGTGCTAGAATCAGATATTCCATATTAAGGTTTCTTTCCTCCAGGCTTTTCCAGCAAAGAGAACTGAAATGCTGCTAATGAGTTCATGCTTCTCTACTTCAGAAGATGTTTGTATCATTACAATAAAAAGCATAAAGTGGTGGGCTTCAGAGGGCATTTCCTTCCTTTTAGTAACAAAAAGTTATGCTGAAGATAAATAAAAATTTTTACCTTTTTGGAGCAAGTGGAAAAAATTTAAAAAAGCATTCCTATTTCTCCTCAGGAAAAATGCTTTTACAGCTTGTCCAAAAAGGCAAAGAAATAAAATAATGTAACCTATCAGTCAAAGAAACATGTTAGCCTTTAATTTGGAAATCATGAATGTAATTTGAAAGGGAAACTAATTAGGATATATTGAAAGCTAATATGCTTAAGGAAGGATAATAAAGAACCTGAAATATTGAACATATTTGTGTCCTCAACAGATTTAAGATTTTCTGGTAGTGAATGCATAATAGAGATTTGCATGCTTGTTTATTAGAAAATGTGTGTTGCAAGTAGTGTTTGGAATATGAATAATAAATTACCCATCTGGTTTTCATTCTAATGGGAGAGACAATCCCTTGAAGTAGAGGCCCCTCTGAGCATTGCCACCATAAATGAGTCTGTTCTGTCAATTAACTTTGCAAACCAGTATTTCTGATTATCTATACTGTATCTGTGTTATTTCCCTTCTGGGGTGTTTTTTGGAGTGAATAGACTAATTTTCTCTGAGATAATATGGAAATGTATTTTTGGCATAGTTTTGGGATTGTTTCTGGACAGTGTGGAAGAGATGCTTCCAGGTTGTCTCCCTTTCATAGCACTATCCCAATAGGTTTTACATGTTAGCATCCCCACATGTGCACTCCTAGTGGGGTCGACTGACAGAACCGTGCTACCAAAACTGTTGTGACAGCTCTCAAATTTCAGGCATTTTGTCCAAGGCCTCATTAAGGCTACAGGCTGGTATGTGATACTACAAATACTCTTTCTGAAAGTTTGAAGTCTGTAGTCACAATTGGATTCCAGCAGAAACAGAGTGTTCCACAAGGTGTTCCAATAGTGATGAGATACTGCAGTGCCTTGTTTTTTCCCCTGTCCCTTTCTTTCACAGATTTTAGGCTTGACAGAGGCTGATGCAATGTGAGGAGCCAGACACCAAGTCTGGGAGCAGGGATGTGATTGCTTTTTTTTTTTTTCCCACCCCAGAAATGAACCAATGCCTGGGCTGCTTTTGAAACCGCACTACTAGGAATAAAATTTTTGTAAACTTGTCTTCATCTACTGTCCAACTGAAAAGAATGTTTACTTAAAATGGACAAATGCTATGGGCCTTACATTTGCATTAATCTTGGAGTGTGCTTTCTATTTTTTAAAAAAAGTATGCTTATTGGAAAGCACTGGGGATAGAGACACATTACATGTTCATATAAAACATCTTGTCAAAAGTCTTCTATAATGTCATCTTAGCTAACAAAATCATTTTTAGGTAAATACGCCTGATGTGGGCTTTGCTTAAAATAGCGGTAGGTTGTCTTAAAAGAGATGTGTCTCAGTCTCTGTGTTTTCTTGGGCCATTTAAAGCAATTTGGTGTTGTATTTTCTAGTTGGTACAATCCACTGTCACTCGGATGAGTTGATGTGCTGTTAGAGGAAGCCAGCATGCATGTGCTGTTTGTTGTGGTTGGTTGGTGTTCTCTGTGCACCTCTTGCATTCGGACCATATTTTTGTGCCATGTTTCTTTTCAGTATGTTTATTCCAATACTGTTCAGTCATATGGTGATTATGAATGCATTAATAGCACTAAAGTAGTTTCTCATTTTATGAATAGAGCTTTGATGTTTTTATAGTCTCTTTTGTTGTTGCTTAATTATTATTATAGTATATCTTAGTGAAGGCTTTAAGAAACCATATTTATAGTGTTGGAGACAGAAGTTCTCTATTTCCTCTTCCTCACTCATCACAGTTGCTGTTTTATGACAGGGAAATGAGTGAATGGGCATGTTGACAAGACTTTAGTCCAGTTACATTCAGGATTAAATTTTACACTAACTTAGCATTGCAACAGAATCCTCTAAAGTGTTAGTGTGGCAGCTATAGTATGGAAGGTCACTGTTGGTCATATCATAACATTCCTATCTGATGCTCCAGAACATCTTCGTGTTGATTTATTATCCAAATGCAGAAACAAAGTTTCTTCATTATAGACCTTTGTTCTCTCAGCATCTGGAGTACACACTGTACTTTTCTACGAGATGTGCACGTCTTTGGCATTCTCTGTTGTAATGCTCCTGATTTGTATAGGTTCCTTTATCTCATGGTGAGTGTGGTGTATCCAATACCTGAACAACATTTTATAGAATAATTTGGCTCAGTAGAGCTTGTAGCATCATCTGGGCTGTAATTCTGTAGAAACAAGAGCGATTCAATCCTCTATATAACTTCTCTTCTTTGGAATTGTCTTTATATGTGTAATTGTTCTGTGTGTAATTTAAAGGAAGATAATGTGCAGCCAGTATAAATCTGCTTCTATGCAGTAATAGCATAAAAGATACTTGCATTTTATTTATGCAGGATGAGGTAGTCTCTTGTTATTTCTTCTACAATCTAAACCTAAGCATGGAAATAAGCAGAGCAATTAAAATTGACAACTCCAATATGAAAGATTCTATACAACTTGGAAAAATTTTAAGCCAAAGTATTTTTAGCACATTATGATATATTGACTATGAAGGCTGAATTCCTCCTTCACTCTCCTTTAGTTTCTGACAAAATAAATTCTCAGAGAAGCTTAGATTTGTAGAAATGGGAGAAAAAAAGCTCCTTTAACATTTTCCTGTGCTAGTGAGATGACAGCACTGCATACTTCCACTTTCTTTATAATTAGAAGATAATATATTTTAATCCACTATGTGTAAATTAAATTGTCAGCACTTGAACATTTACTGCTGTTGAGTGGGTGTTGTTAAGGTAGTTGATTATATGCTGATTCATTTTATCCTTTGAATGGACTTTGCCAGCGATGTTTTGGGAATGCTGCAGGTAAAAGCCAAAGCTTGCTTTAGAAATCCATCCTAGAATACACTAGTGATACTACCAGGTTATTTTTCTCTATAATATGAATGTGACTGGAGTATATAGCTAACAGGAATCAAAATTAGCATCACCCTTGCTTAAAAAACTTGTTTTGATTAATGTAGCTTTCACTACCTTATGAATTCAAGGGTGTTTTAAAGTGAAGTAATTATAGAAATATCTATTACTTGAAGTATTCTGTTGCAGAAGTTATTCTATGCACTTCATTGTGTTTCTTGGAATTATATTAAGTCTGATTCCATGTGATTTTATAATGGTTTAAGAGCAATGTTAGAATGATGTTTTGGTTACAAGAAACAATTAGTGCCATTCACTCGTAGTCTGTCACAGTCTTTGTTGTGCTACTGTTTATCTGTTCACATTTCAATTCCTGGCTGAGCACTTTTCTTATGCCTGAGGTGGACACGTGCACCATCCCCTGATGTCTCCACTGGTCACAGCCATTGTACCTCTGTAAGCTCTGGGGAGTTTAAGGGAGCCCGTGACCTACTGAGGTAATTTTCACTGTCATCGTCCAAAAGGCAGTTGCTTAGATAGAATCTTCAGCAATGTGCACAAACACATATGTGATCTTTATATTAGTTTAAATATCTGTGTACCTATTTGCTATTAAGTTTTCTGCTGGTACCTCTTGTGAGTTGATTAAGATTTTAGAAATTCTGCCTGACTATTTTAATTTTTTTTCGTATACGAAGTACTCCATTAATGGGAGTTTTAGACATACACTTTTAAGAATACTCGAAGGTTGGGGACTTATCTTCTGAGAGGACAATTAAAATAAAAATCTCAGACACACAAATTATGTCTTGTCTTACAAGCTCTCAAAAGTGAGAAACGTTACTCTATTTCTTTAATGGCTGAATTCCTTTTTGCAAGGACAAAATATAGCCATAATTCTGATCTTAGCATAGATTTCATTATATTTTAACATAGCAAAAGTATTTAAATAGTTTATTTTGCTATGTAGTGTTCTTCTACTGTACAATCTTCTTCCATTTTATATCTCAGAAAAAAATACTTTAAATCATCTGAGAGATCTGACGACGAAAAATGCAGGGGACAGAAATTAAGAATTATAAAAAGAAACTGGTTTATAGGGGAAGATCAAAAGTTGGGTAGATTAAAAGAGACTTCTTGTCTTGGATGGTCCACTTTTCACACAGAAATAATTTTCCAAAACTTTGTCATTGCATTCCAAAGAATTTCATGAAAGTTATTTCAGTAGCTCTACATCTGTATTACGTTCATCTTTCCCTGCTGACAACTCCTTTTTTTTTCCTGTGTCAAAAAGTGGAAAATTTGCCAGTTTTTTATTTCCTCAGCAACCTTTCATAAAACCTCAGGAAATTTCCCGCAGAGCATTGGAGAGGGACGTTCTCCCTCAAGTTGGAAACAACAGTGGAAAAAAAATAGTGGTTTGTACAAGTGTTGCTGCAGATGGACAGCATAGGACACAGGTTGTCTTGCTGACTCCCACATGGCCTTGTTATCCTTAGTTCTCCCGTTCCAGCATGATCATCTGCTGGCTGTGACTCTTGGGAACTTACAGTTAAGGACCACTTCTACCAAGTCAGGAACTGTCCTTTCCTCACTGTGAGCAAAGAAGGAGACATTACTTTTTTAGATTTCCTTTAACTCCTTCAATCGGCCTCCTGTTCACAGCCTTTTAAGAGGAATTCCCTGCTAACATATGCTCGGTAAATTCCTCAGTATGTGGAACAATCTTGTTTGAGATGCTAAATTTTGCCCTTTTCGTAAAACAACTGTTACCTCTTTTCTTTAGACAGTAAATTCCTCCAGCCTCGAAATCTTGGCTTTTTTTGTGTGGTTAGAGGTCTGGTATTTGTATCTTGGACAATATCTCTGTGACACTGCTTAAAGCTATAATATGCATCTAATCTACAGCTATACAATATTTACTAGTTCCAACTGCCACTCAAAGGGTTGTTATCTCTATGCCTTAGCACTGTTTGGTTGTTTGGTTTTTTTTAACCAAACCCAAATTGTATCTTCTTGGAGTTCATCCCAGAGTTTGAGCTTCCTGTATTAATGAATATTAGTTTAACAGAGCTAATATTCTGCGTATAATTTTCTTTCAGGAAATTGAAATTAAAAAATAAGAAAATGTCGTCAGTTTGTATATGAGAAACAAAAGCGGTTTTTGTTTCCTGAAAGATGCAAAGAGCTGTGTCTATACAAACTCCCTTGCTTGCTGTGCAAAGGTCAGTAATCTGTCAGTATGTAGCCAAGAATCTGGGCTGAACCCATGATTTGACAAAGTAATTTGTCACAGAACATGTCAAATCAATAAGTAAAATAAAAAATTTTTTTTCATTTAAAGAATCACTCACCAAATCCTTTTTCATGTCCTGCTATATCTTTATTACCTGAGATCATTGCCAGGTCTAAATTTCAAAGAATATGGCAGAAAGAGGATTAGTCATAGGAAATCAAATATACTATTCTTATGGCCTACTCTCTGAAGTAAGAAGTCACTAAATTTGGGTGCCCTTTTGTCCTTTCCTTGTATGCACTTTGAAAGCTGGTTAAACTTGTGGCAGTGGGATAAATTGCTTCTAAGTTTTCCACTTGTCTGACCTCTAAAACATTGATAATTTTGTGCTGCTGGGTAAGGTGAGAGGGGAGTGTGTTACCTTTGAATTATTGTTCTCTGCTGAAAATGGAAACTAGTGCCAAAAATGAAGGAATCCTTCACCAGAAGTCTGTATGATTCTGTGGTTTTAGACAAGGAAAATAGATGTCCTTAATTTTCCACAAGCCACTAGGTGGCAATTGCAGACAAGTCAGGATTTGCTTGGGAATGCACGTACACATCCATACCAGGCTGGCATTGCTATGGTGACCTTGTTTATTTTCCTATTTTCTCTATTTGAGATGCAAGGCATATTTTGAAAATTAGATCTTCAGACTGTCTTGAAATTGTATTTCATATAGAAATCACCGAAAATGACTGTTTATTCCTATACAATTATAAATAAATGCTGCTATGGCCAATAATTAAATGTGGCAATTTTCCAAAAGGCTTTTTAAAATTATTTTTGCTGTGTAATTTCTCATGAGTGAGTTGCCTCCAACTTTGGAAGTGCCAGATAAATTGAGTGAATTTGGGTGAGTGAATGTGAGTGCCCTCAGGACTTAGTCTTGTTCTGCATTGCAAAAATGCTCTCCTGGGCAGGGTGCAGTTTTCCCTGCTAGTTCTTCAGCAGCTTTGGCCTTTAACAACAGAGCAAGCAGAGTGTTGATGGTTAAGGAAGTAGCTCACTGAACCTGTGCTTACATTTCTTCTCAAACTGATTAAATGAGCTGTGAGAGCACAATTTATCACAACGTGTAGTCCTATGTAGAGCAGGAAAAGTCAACTGAAAAAGAAGGAAAAAGAGTGAGAAAATTTGGAAGAAGCAAATAAATGGGGGAAAAGTAAAGAACAACAAGAATAAAAAGAAAAAAGCAATCAGAAATTTAGAATATAAAGCTCAAAGGAGTTATCATCTACCTAATCTATTATCATTGTAATGAAGTCTGGTCTTACAGACCAAAGTCTTCAGATGCTGTGGACTTAAAAGCTTATTTCGTGTTTCATTGTGTAGAGCTCAGTTCATGTTCAAAGAGTATAGTTGTGGCCTAATTATTTTCACAAACTTTGTGAAAAAGAAGTTACTAAGAGAAACTCCGGAAACTCTTGGACTTAGAATGGTTCAGGTTTTGCTGGAGTGCTGCATTTCATGAGATAAACTAGAATTTTGCTGCTCTGAACTTTTTTCAAATGGAAAAGAAAATCTGTGTATTTCTCAAGTATGAGGAAATAATTGGTTTCCTGAAGCAACAGCTATTAAAGTAATTACATCTAACAAGATCACAGTCCCAATACATTTTATTGCTTACAAGAAATGCAACTACTTTTTGCTATTTGTTGGCACAGGTAGCCATAGTAAAACAATAATTAATTCCTTTATTTTGCTCTAGTGTTTGGCACTATGGCTCACTAACAGCAGGTGGATTAGTCACCACATAAAAGGATATGTACATAATAACTTCACCTGGTCTAACTCCTTCCTTATATCTGTTTGGTCTAATTCCTTGGCTGGTTTTGGTCTTCTTTCATGACACATCCATCCTGTATACATTTATGAATGGATACTCTTCTCTTAGTAAGTTTTGTCCCTGTCCTTATTTTTAAGTAAGACCTTAGAACTGGGCGGGAATTCATGAGGCTCAAATGCCCATGGAATAGTCTGCAGCCACCTCTGTGCATTCCCATTCATTTCAGTAACCACCTGTTACATTGTTTTGTTCCCCTCCCTGCAGATTGTAGATCTTCAGACAGACACATTCCACAGGTATTTAGAAAGACAGATCTAGATAGTTATATACTAATGAGCCATTTTCGAGTAAGAAAAAAAGAATATGCATATAGCTATTGATGCCTTTTTATATGTACATGGACATCTATTCTTAGAGTCACCGGGATTGACTGATGTTAATTGTTCAAAAAATAGCAATTTATGCTACTAAAAATGTAAATGGGGAAGAAGAGAGAGGTATGAGTTAGCTGAATACATACAAAAAACTGAAAGGGGAATTATAGCATAGGAAATATGATCAACCACCCGACTTAACATAGAGTAAGAAATAATTAAAATGCCCCCCCAGCCTCTGTGATTAGGTGAAATCTAACTACACTAACTTAAAAGGCAATTTATCCAATATATATCTGTATACTGTAGTCCTTGGAAAGAACCAAAATAACATACTGGTTTTAACCTAGGAAGGAATAAAAAATCAATGGCAAATGCAGATGCACAATTTTGGATACTAAAAATGAAAAGCTTAACAGAGCGTAACTGACTGAGAAGAAACTCATCAAACTAAGAATCTCTATTTTTTATTTTGATTAGGTATTGTTTCAATGATAATTCTACTCTCCTAGGATACAGTGACTTTCCTTATGGATTAGAGCATCCTTTTTTCAAGGCTTGAAGCTGTGTTTGTGAGGCTATAACAGACATCCAGAGTCTATCAGTTCTGAGTCTCCTTGCCAGAGTGAAGTCTGTCATTGCTTCTGAATGCCTCTGTGCACAGAAGCAACAGCATAGGCAAGATTCTCCATTTCTTCACCTGAAATAACAGACAAAAGTAGAACAACTTTTAAAAGAGGCATTTTCAGAACCAAGAAAACAGGTTTCTAGTTGCATTTTAAAATACTAGAGTGAGAATACATCAGGATTGTCAGTTAGGATGGATTATAGTGGCAAGAAATGAGGTAGAAGGAAAGAAATCAGCAGGCTGTTTTTCAAAATGTATTGTTCTAATCTAGTGTTTCTAGTGAGATTAATTTTTTTCTGCCATGCCTGCTTTTCCAGCATGATGTCATCTGAAGAGTTTAGCTAAAAAACAGTGATCCAACAACCATCTAAATGCTGGGAAAATGTGTCAAGTAACTGAAATTGTAAAAGAGGTGAGGAATTGATGGAGTGCTACGTCCCTCTGTGGCAGTTCCCCTGCCAATGAAAGGTGTCAGCATTGGACACCCAGGAGAAAGTCAACCAATCTGTGTTCATCATGCCCAAAGTGACTTTAGTGCAGATTGGATTCAGTGCTTTTTTTTCTCTGCATTTGGTAACTATATTGCCAAACTTAATCTTTAATCATTAAGTACTTGGAGGGGGAGGAAGGGCTTCACACTGCTACAGGCTGGGCACAGGGTGACTGGAAAGCTGCCTGGTGGAAAAGGACCTGGGGGTGCTGGTTGACAGTGCCTGAACACGAGCCAGTGTGTGCCCAGGTGGCCAAGAAGGCCAATGGCACCTGGGCTGGATCAGCAATAGGGTGCCCAGCAGGACCAGGGCAGTGATTGTCACCCTGTACTCAGCACTGGTGAGGCCTCACCTTGAGTCCTGC
>WBMZ01008314.1:14849-122426 GCA_013400975.1 Atrichornis clamosus
AGCACAAGCCAGGAGCAGCTGAGGGAGTCAGGGGAGTTTAGCCTGGAGAAAAGGAGGTTCAGGGGAGACCTTATCACTCTCTACAACTCCCTGACAGGAGGCTGTAGCCAGGTGGGGACTGGCCTCTTCTCCCAGCTAACAAGTGACAGGATGAGACAAAATGACCTCACTTTGCATCAGGGGAGGTTTAGATTGGATATTAGGAAAAATTTCTCCACCAAAAGGTTTGTCAAGCATTGGAATGGGCTGCCCAGGGAAGTGGTGGAGTCACCGTCCCTGTAGGGATTTAGAAGACATGTAGATGTGGCACCTGGGGACGTGGTTTAGCAGTGGACTTGGCATTGTTAGGTTAAAGGTTGGACTTGATCCTAAAGGTCTTTTCCAAGCTGAGTAATTCTGTGATACTATGAAAAACAGTTAAAAAATGGAAATTTCCATTTGTGCAGTCAAGTAGTTCTTACTGTGCTGCAGGTTTGTTAAAATTACTTGGATGTATGTTTTTGAATGTATTTTCTCAGAGCTTGCGTTTTCAGTCATGATGTACCATCTGACTACAATTTCTGCAAAATATTTGTTTGTCTCTAATATTTGAATTTTAAATTATGCTACAAGTGTACTTATATATACATATACATATAGATATATAAAAATTTTTTTTCTCTTAAAGTTTGCTTGGGAATGAAACCAGAGTTGTCCTATGGCTTTCCACTGTCTCATACCATTGAATACTTCAATTCTATTTCATTCAGAAATCATGTGAGGTAGAGAAGGCAATAGGTTGGCACTAAGATACATAACTTAAGTACAGTGATATAAAAACAGAATCATAGAGTCATGAGATCGCTGAGTTTTGACAGAACTGCTGAAGATTGTCTAGTGCAACCCTCTCAGGACTATGTCTAGTGAGGGTTTGAATATCTCCAAGGATGAAGGCTTCACAACTTCTCTGGTTCCAGTGTTTGACCATTGTCACAGCAGAAAAGTTTTTCTGATAGTCAATGGAATTTCATGTAATTGTTTATGATTGTTGATTCTTGTCATTGGGCATCAGTGAGAAGAATCTGGCTCCATCTTCTTTACATGCTCCCATCAGGCATTCTGAGTAAAAGACAAGGATTGTGTCTCTTGGCCTGCTGGTGTCGCTCCTCCTGATGCAGCCCAGGATGCTGTTGGCCTTCCTGGATACAAAGGCTCATTGCTGGTTCACGTTCAACTTGTTCTTCACCATGATCCACAGGTTGTTTTCTGCAAATCTTCTTTGCAGACTGTGAACAAATGCTTGAGGTCCCTCTGAATCGCTTATCTGACATATCAAGCACATTTCAGGGTTTTGGATTGCCTGTCATCTTGCTGAGGTTGCATCAGTCCTGTTATCCAGGCCATAGATGGAGGTGTTGGGCAGTATTTGCCCCTGGGGTGCTCCAGAAGCCACTGACCTCTAACTGGTCTTTGTGCCGCTCGCCAAAGCCCTTTGAACTCGGCAGTTCAGCCAGGTTTCACCCCACCTCACAGTCCACTTATCTGACTTGTACTTCATCAGCTTCTCTGAGGCTTTTATGAGCAAGTGTTTTGAAAGCCTTGCTGGAGTCAAGGTAAACAACATCTGCTGCTCTCCCTGCATCCACAGAGCTGGTCACTGCATCACACAAGGCTGTTGGTTAAACATGATTTTCCCTTTCTAAGTCCATGCTGACTACCCCAGATCATCTGCTTGAATTTAATATGTTTGCAGATTTTTTCTAGGATTATTTGCTCCATCACCTTCCTGGGAACTGAAGAGAGGCTCATTGGCCTGTAGTTTTCTGCATCTTCCTTCTTGGCCTTGTGGAAGAAAAAAGAGTGACAGTTGCTTTCTTCCAGTATTCAGAAATCTCCGCTGATCATCACTGCCTTTCAAATATATTGAAACTCAGACCTTGGCTTCATCTATCCTTCTCTCAGTTGGAACCTCTGTAAATTAATTTTGGGTTATGGTGTTGTTTTTATGTTTTTTAATTTTTTTTAAAATAATGCTAAGGTTTTCGGTTTTCTTGTTAATCATCTAGTAGAATAGCTTAACCATTTTTCCCCTCACCCAGAAACAATGAAGAATAGTATTACAATAGTTAACTTCCACAACCAACTTTCCATCATGCTGTTTCAAGTATATTCCTTCTTGTCTGTTGGAACATGATTTTTCAGAGAGAGAATTTTTTCTCTGTAGCTTCTAACGAGATGCAGACACTTACTTTTAACAACAAAGATAACAGTCACATCTCAGATTGGATCTGTGAAGGTTTGCAGAAATACTTGAAATAAATACATAAAAGCGATAATACAGGCTGTATTTTGTAGTCCAAGGTGGTGATAATGATTTACCAAAGCCACAATAATTTTCCACTTCTGATAGAATAAAAGTCACCTGACTCAAGCAGAGGGAAGCTTCCTATTCGGAAGGCTCTTATCAGATTGTCTTATTTCTCTATTCTTTTAAATATCTAGAGTAAATTTATCTCATCAAATTTGATGATCTAAATCTTTGAATACATCACCTCCAGGGAGACCTTAGAACAACTTGTAAGCTTGTGTCTTATACAGGTAGGTTGAACTACCCACTGGAGATTCCTGTCTTTGCTGGCTGTAGGGGGATTCTACACAGTTAGTTTAGATCAACGAGTTGCCTAAAGGCATCTAAAATTAGATGAGAGGAATGTGTTAAACTATTCCAATAGCTTAAAGATAAGCATTACAACTTTCATGTTTCTTGAGTTACCTCGTTTCTGAAGATTTATTCAAATTATGAGATGTTAACTAATTTACAAGTGATAAGACATTTTGCACTTGCAATTACTTACTAGTGTTTTCTAGAGTTATTAGTAACACTTTTAAAATTACATTGAAAGCAGACTTTGTACTTATGCTGTAAATGAAAACAAGATAGCAACATACTGATTTATTTTTACATTGTAAATAGGTTCTGAAATCCCTTTTTTTTTTTTTTAATTCACATTGTTCAGGATTTTGAAGCTAATGACATAGGGAAAAATAATCAGTGAGAGTAACTATAAACAAATCTAACCTGTGCTGGAAATTATCTGACTAAGTACATATCACAACATCAGTGTAGAGCCGAATGTAAAGTCCATACAATAATCTATACTGTTAAAATAATTCTGTAAGTCAGAATGAAATTTTTTTTTTAATATGTCTAAAATTAGTCTCTCATATTCATGTCCAGGTACATAATAAAGGATTTAATTTTTTGAACTTCTAAGGATCTATTATTTTCCATGGCCACTTAAACTGCATATTATTCGTATGAACAAGCACTGATTCTCCCCAACTTGCTATTGATGGAAATCAATAGTTGCCAATAGGAATGTTAGTTTTGTGCACAGATTAAATAACCACTTCAAAATATGTTTTCAAAATACTCATTACAATAAGCATTGCCACAACTGTATTTTTAAATGTTTCTGGAAGCTAAAGAATAAAATACTGAAGTTGGCAAGGGTTTCTTCTGGGTATTGATGGATTGAGAGCAGTGTTCTGAGACTTTATCCATGCTGTGAAAATATTTGGTATATTATGTAGTAGTTTCCTTTCCCTCTCTGTATGGTGCTGTGTCAGGTGTTTGTTCAACTTTAATATATTTAATTGTACATCTTTAAGGGTGATACTAAGGCTAGATATGATGTGTTTTGGAGATTTTGTTCTTTTGCTTCTGCTTTAAATTTCAATAGCTCTTGCTGTCTGATTACACCCCTCTAAAGTTTAAAATAACAATTTTTGAGTTCAAAATTGCATAGAAAATGATCATTCTGATTTGGAAATTATATAGCACTATTCCCACCCCCTGAATTCCCAGTATTATGTAATATTAGTATGTTCATCTAATTCCTGAATGATTTGCAAATTAATTGCATGGAATTACAAAATTAGAGCTTGATATACATTACCTCTTGTCATGTGTTACCTTTCTAGATGAAGAGACATAATGACACAAAATAACAGAAATGTCCTGTGCATCTTTCATGCTTTACTGGAGGTGTATGAACCCAGATCGTAAAAGAAAAATCTGCTGTTCCTAGTCCTAAATGTTGATTGATAAAATTAGCTCTAGTTTTTAACCTGGACTGATGTGCTGTAGACAATAGAGTTCCTTATTTATTTTATCATGCATTTCAAAAAATTGAAAATAGACACTAGAAAAAATTCTAGAGGCTGAAGAATACTCAGTTCCTTTAGCCTTCAGGCAAGATTCACATGTGTTCTTTTCTCAAATTTAATGCACTATATCTAAAAGACACAGGTTAAAATAAAAAGAAAAATATTTTTATTGGGTTACTAATTGTCTTCTATGATGCATCCAGAGATCAGGACTTGGAAAGGTCGCCAGTGAGAAATCGTTCTTAGAAGCTTCCAATCTTCAAGGAAGAGTAAAAATTTCAACGTGTCTGGAGATACAGAGTGTGAAGATCCCTTTGAAGGGCAAAGTGGTTAATCTTACTTATTATATGGGAAAAACTTGTTAGCATGAGTATCAGTAATGCTCTTATGCTGGTAATAAACTGTTTATAAACATATTTTCATAAACTTGCACTTACTAAGCATTTTTATTCTTCCTATTTGTAGAACATTCAAGGAATCTCTAAACATCCAGTTAGAATTACAAAGAAACAGTACATAAAAGGTAAACTGTGTTTTTATTAAGATGAATAAACAGTGTTATCTAATTATTTTACTGAGTGCTATTATACTTTAAAGCAGACCAATAGTTCCGGATGGTTGACGCTTTGTTATACATTATCAATTAAACCAATTACTTTTTCTGGTTGTTCCTGAAAAAAACTTGCTGTTTCAGCACTGATCTAGTTACAAAGTCTTAGATTTTTTTGTTTACCTCAGCTACCACACTTTTTCCAGATGGAATGATGCATCTTAAATCCCTTAAATATCCTAGGAATGATTTTGTCATCAGCTCATAAGGCTTTGCCTGAGTCAATGTTAAAGCTGGGTCATTTTAATCATACTCACAACTAAACACTAGTAGTTAGTCAGATGTGTTGTTTTTGATAACAGAAGTGGATTTAAGGCAGATGGTTCAGTGTGAATTAAAGTCTAGAAAACCAAGAGCCAAGTAATAAAGAGAGAAACCCACAGGAGCAGACTCAAATATGAGAGAGATTTTGGAATGTACATTCTCCTCCTTGGGTGCCTGCAGCCGCAGCTGGGCAGTGCTGCTCTTTGCAGCACTTGGTTCTCACCTAAGGGCAAGCTTTGCCTTTTCACAGCTATTCACTGCCTGTGTTGGAAATAATACTAATCATTAAACAGGAGGTTATGGAAGATAATGTAAATTTTTGACAGCAGTTTTATTTTATCTACATGATTCATTTTTATAAGTATTTTTAAAAAGTTGTTGTAAAAAACTGTGTCAGCAGGGGCTCTATAAACCTGATGTGCCAGGCATAACTGTGGCACATGAAACTTTCTGGAAATTTTGTTAATGGTCTTATAATATGTACTTCTCAAAAATGTATTTCTAAGTTTTTCCTGTATCAAGACTCACTTATCTTTTTTATTTTTTCATTTTTATGCTGACCAGATTGATTCTGTTGCATTTCAAACTACCATCCCTCTCTACATCAAATCAAGTGATATTCCCAGGGTGCACTCAGTTTCTAGTACCTTGTGTTAATGTTTCATGATATTATTGGGCATTTTATTGGGATATTATTGGGAATTACTATTTGTAATTTTGGGATTTCTGTCGGTACAATGCCTGTGAGTACTGTATGTTCTCAATATTACATTCCCCTACCACCTGTAACTCAGAATCTGGTTGTTAACACATTGCTGCAGCAAGTTCAAAGATACAGAAATACATTTTTTTAGTTATTTTTATAGGCCCTTCTTTATGAATGTGTCCTTTATTAAATGATCTGCAAATAATGTTAGTTACTGTAGATATTTGTTAGCTTGATTTTAGGGAAGTGTTTGGATTTCAGAAAGGAAGTAAGCAGTACTGCAGGGATGCTGGAGGTACAGTTGTGTGTGACTAATGGTGAAATAATTGTGATGCTGGCAGTTGGTGCTCTGCTAGGCTGCTTACATTGCCATTTCTGTAGTGTTAGTTGTGTGTTTGGTATCTTATTTCCTACCTACCATGGCTTGCAACACAGTATTTTTGGACTGGTGTTTGGGATTTAAATGTCTATTTCCTCTCTAGGAAAGGAAGAGGACATAGTAAATATTTCCCCAAGAACATTGTTTGTTTCAAAAAAAGGATGTACATTTTTAGCAGCAGGTAAGATAGTGTGTTTTATTGTTCTCATACATATTAATTTTCACCGTTCTGTCATCTCTTTTTTCCCTTTCGTTTGGATGACATATTTACAAGACTGTGAAATCCCGTAGCAACAATTAATATTGTTACATGATGTGTATTCCTTAGTATGCTTTGGAAGTGGATGGTATTTAAGCCTTGTCAGTAGAAACACAGACTTAATAAGATTAATTGACACAAGAAGATAATGAAGGAATGAGCCACCTTGTGATCCGTAGCTGGAATATAACATCTTCAGGATGAGCTTTTTTCAGGTGTTTGTCTTTCTTGAACATGAGGAAATTATTGAATACTCCAGGCTTACATTTTAATTTGTGATAATTTGGTTAAAATGCAGAGATAGTTTGGTGATAGTTTGGCTAAAATTATTTTAGAGCACTAGATGAATTTTAATACTGTTTTCTAGATTTTTCCCATATTGAATTAAGGATCCTTGCTGACTTATCATCTGAACCAGAACTTTTGAAACTGTTCCAAGAACCTGAAATCACTGATATCTTTTCTACACTGGCTTCTCAGTGGTAAGAGTAAATGTTGCATATTTTAAAAGTAATGAGGCAAAATAGTAAGAATAAACTGAATTATTGTATTACTGCATAATGATAATGAAAGATAGTATTTTGTTACAGTATCTATTAATACTATTTTAACACCATGAATTCCCTCCTGTCTTCTGAGCCTTTTCTTCTCCACTGTGGTTAATTACCACACGTAAAAATGTTTCAATCCAACTGTCCACTATGAGCCTTGTGGCTAAAGCTGATGCAATACTATATTGTGAGCAGTGTTTGCTGATAACTTTAATCTTGTATTATTGTTCACCAGTTCTATTTAAAAATCCAGAGCATCAGTTAGATAGGTTATCCATCTTAAAAACTGCAAAATAGCTTTTCTCAGTAAAAGTAGAAGCATTTTTGAAATCTCTTTAGTTATCCAATAGAAATATTGGAATCAAATTAAATATGTTCAAGAAACAGAGACTAGAGCTTATGGGATTCCTTTGGATCTAATAGGGTTTAGTGCTTCCATATTCTCATAGATGACTTGGAAAAAGTAGTACTCCAATAATTTGTAAAAAGACGTATTTTTAATCTCCATTTACAGATAATTATTTGCTGATCTCTTCAGTGTGCAGTTTAAAAGAGAAACTATCAAAAAAAGATGGACTATTAGTTACTATGCTGTTGAAGGTATTTTATATTGTTATTTGTATCATGGTGATGCCTAAAAATCTCACTTGAGACTGGGACTGCCCTTGTGCTCAAAAGTGCACAAGCATTCAATAAGTGACAGGATAGATGTCAGGAAACTTGCAATTTGAACTGATAGGTCAGAAAAAATTTAATAAAATGCTGTAACATAAAGCTGTTTGAACAGACCACAGTAATGTAAATACTATGCAATTTTCTTTTTTTCTTTGTTCCCCTCTTATCTTTTAATCTCCATTTTTTGTTGGAAGATTGTTAGCTGAAAATGAAAGCAAAAATAGATATGATTGATTGAGCTCAATTCTTATCCTACGGTTTCTAAATTTTTGCAGTCATAGTCTTCCCAAACACAGTATTTCCTTCACATTTCAGTTGTTCATAGCATCTTAGAATGGTTCGGGTTGGAAGGGACCTTAAAGACCACCTAGTTCCAATTCCCCTGCCATGGGCAGGGACACCTTCCACTAGACCAGGTTGCTCAAAGCCCTGTCCAATCTGGCCTTGAGCACTGCCAGGGATGGGGCATATTTGTTAATATGCTCTGAATTTCTACAAAGAGCCAAAATGGAGCTCAAATTATAATTATCTTGCTACTGAATTGCTGCTTGAGGCATATGCATTCTGGAAGAACACAACTCAACACCACAAACTTTCCATCAAATATACCTATGGAAAGATCACCTTTCTTTTAAAGTTGCTTAGAAGCTTCTGTTGATATCATAATAAATTCTTAGCTCTAACATGATATTGCTAGAACCTCGTGATGGAGGTAAATCCTTATTTTAGTTTGGTGGTTTATTGTAAATGTATGCATGAAGATGAGTCAAATTTTGTTTCAACTCCGGGCATGGCTCCAGAAATACCATTCTATTCAGCAATCTCACAGCTCTTGGCAGCCGTCAACTTCTTGCAGTTGCTACACGGTAACTTTAAATTTAATGAAATATTACAGGCAAGTATTTTTATCAGACAGAATTGTCATGGTGTGTCTACAAAAATCATTACATAATGATTCTGCTGACTCGTAAGCTTCAGGAAAGCTAATGCTTGAAAGAAACTCTCTATTGAATCTATTATATGATTATTATTAATCACAGAAACATGAAGGGTGTGTTTAATCTCATCTAACCTTGGACATCTGTCACATAGTTGGAGAGATTTGGTTGACTACTGTTGATATCCCATGTAATAAGATCAATTGCACAATAAAATTGTTGACTTCCCACCATGACAACAAAGTAGGTCTGGGGTGGCCAGCTCAAATGTAGACATCTGTATTTGTTCAGACAAATTGAATTCCTCCTGTTGGATTAGTTCCTACAGAACTCACCTTGGATTTTTGAATGTTGTCCTTAATTTCTTTAGCACCAAAGAGAAGATATAAAATTACAGGCTTCACAAACGCTTTCTCATTCCAAGTACTTATTCATTTCTCATAGTCCACTATTGAGAAATAAAACCTTGAGGGCCAACAATTAATCAATTGACTTAATTGTAGTTGATTCTACTCCACTGGTATTAGAATGAGTTACAAGAAGAGCAAAATAAACAACAAACCTTCTACGTCTTTTTGGTCATCTGATTTTCTCTGAATCTTAATCCTTTAAATCTGTGCAAGTGATAACACCAATGGGCAAATGTTCTGTTTGAAGTAATTCCATGTTGTTGCTAATTGTAAATCTTAGTTCTAACATATTTTGTACAATTGGAAAACCTTAACAAAAAAAGGTTTTTTCTCTAAGAGATCTATAAAGAATGGATTAGTTTCTGATGCTCCCTCTCCAAAGACAAAAAATTTAGTGTTAGTGTCTAATAGCACTTCAGTTCTGAAGGCATGTCAGTTGGTAACTTTTAGCAGGTTTTCTGTATCTAAAAATCCTTAGACTGATGAATATTAAATCATAAATAGAAAAGAATACATTATTGGATAGAAACCTGAGACACACTCCAGAGTCCAGCCAAGTTTTATACCTGTTTATTAACTTTTTTTCCTAAGTTTCACGGCTTTTCCATTGAAATGTGGAATGTCCCTTCCTTAGCTGCCCTTCAGGCTACAGCCCTCTGAAATCCAACCTTTTGAAAAACCTTCACAGGCTTTTTATAGCATTTGGCAACAAATACACATGGGTGGGCAGTTTCTGCAAAGCGGTGAACTCTATGAGTTTCTGATTGAATTAAGATCTCTTACGAATAAAAGCTTTCCTTCCATAATTTTGTTAGGTATGCTGTACTGTGACTCAGCCTATCTCTGGTGCCCTAGAGATGCATCTCTCTTGGAAACCTGTTGGATCCATGTTTCTATTAAACATCATTCATATGGAATCTTTTTACTGGTCAACAGTGCAGGTAGCAATGCATAAATATGTGTCAGCCCAGACTACATCTATACATTGTAGTAAAAGGCTGAGTACTAATTCCATGCTAAAATTCAGTCATGTGCGACACCATACCCAAGCCACCAAGCCCAACCGAGGGGCAAGGCTCCCAGCCAGGATGGGCTGGGATCTTGTGCTGCTCTGGTGAACTCACAGAGACAGCTCATTTCAGGAGTAACTCAGTCTCCATCACTCTGCACTTCCCTGCACTGCGCTCAGATCTTTGCTGGACACACTGCTTGCTGTAGGTCGTTTTTTAAGTATTGGGTATTCTCTTTGACAGAACTGTCTTGAAATTGCTATTCAGATAAAACTCTCAGAAGCTGAAGCACAGAATGGTTTGTGTTGGGTGGGGCCTTTAAAGATCATCTATTCCACCACCCTGCCATGCATGGGGATATCCTTCACTAGACCAGCTTG
This sequence comes from Atrichornis clamosus, assembly GCA_013400975.1. Lineage (NCBI taxonomy): Eukaryota > Metazoa > Chordata > Aves > Passeriformes > Menuridae > Atrichornis > Atrichornis clamosus. Next base: position 25,181 of record WBMZ01008314.1, read on the forward strand.
CTCATCTCTGCCTTGTACAACCAATATTTTCTGGTCATCTAACATAGTTGCTTGAGCTAAAACTGAGATGATAGAGATTTTCATGTTCACTTGTGTATGCTTAGTACTGTTCCTCCTGTTATGTCTCTGTGATGACCATCATAAGGCATTACCAAAATTATCTTACAGTGAGTCCTGTGTTATGGCCTGCAAAGAGAAAGACTTAGAAGACAGGTCAACACCTGCTATCACAATAACACCAAGAGTGCATTACGTTAATTACATATTTGCTACTGAACACATGGCAAAGTTTCAAGGCTTGTCTAAACTTTTAAAAATTCATGATATAATGGATTCTAGCTACCTGCAAGATCACCTTGTGTTATATTGTCTTGATGCCCTATGACACTTATAATCCTTTTAAATCCAAATCATCATCCCAGTGCTGAAGGTGATGAGAGCTGTCCTGGCAGCTGTCTGACCAGTCAAGAGACCTAACAGCCATTAGACATCCAAATGACAAGTCTCAGCATGAAATTCCTCTCACATCTTTAGCTTTTACACAATAAATGAAAAAGCAGTAATTGTATTTAAAATGCTGCTGATGTGCATGTCTTAAAATCATGTTCAAAAATAGGTGCTGAAAAATAAGTTTACAGTCTTTTAGTTAGTCTGCAATTTCTTTCTTAATTAGAGGTGTAATGATTACCAAGTTCTTTCAAACTGCTCTTTTGTCACCCTTCTCAGTAGGTTGTTTTTCCTCCATCATAGTATATACTCATATTGACCATAGTGACTTAAAATGAAGGAAAAGTATCTTAATTTAGCTAAGCACTTAAACACACCATAATATGTGATTTAATCCTGTCTGACTTATGCCTACTTTCCTGTCTGAGCGCTTTTTTGGATTGGGATAGTACTGCTTCAGAGTTCCTGTGACTGAAACATTAAGACATACTTAAAATATTTGCGTAAGTCCTTTCCCCCATTTCTTTAGAATCTGTCTCAGAGAACTGGAGATCCCCAGTAGTGATGACTTCAGCTGCACCCAGTAGTGCATAGTGGTACCCCCCATCAAGGGTCCTGAGGGCAGCCTGGCCATACAAATGCAACTATATTATCTGTGGCTCTGAACTAGCATAGTTAATTTAAGCTTGAAAATGTTGTCACTGTATTCCAGAGTTTGCTACAGATATTTCTCATATCTGCAAATTATATTTATGTCCTATGCTTTTGGTTCTTGAGTCTGAAATAGAACACAGATATGTTTGTCATTTCTAATCTTCTTAGATTCTATTTAGATGTGTTTGTCATAAATGGCCTAGCAGATTTATGAAACCATTTTGCCTTTTCTAAATTATGACTATGAATTAAGATGTTAAAACATGTAGACTCTATATCCTCATAAACCAAAAATTCAGAGGAAAAGACCCTGTATGCAGATTTGTTGCAAATGGATTGAAGTTAAAGTCCAGTACTTCTATATCCAGAAATTTAGGAAAGGGAATACCCAGGTGATTTATTGTCTCTAAGAACAATATTAGTGTATGAAACAAAGAACAGTCTCTTGACCACATTATTTCTCCGATATTTCTAAATTGTTTGTATTGATTTAATGTTGTCTTTTCATGGTAAATATACCTTTTCTTTGGATCATATTTGCTATTTGAGATAGGGAGAAATTAAGAAAGATATTTAGTATGATCTACTTTGCAAGCATAAATTTATTACTAATATAAACTTATGAAAATGAAATAAAATGTATTTTCATTTCTGTGAGAGCAAAAGACAATTGTCCCTGTGCAGAAACTTTTCTATGCAGTGGTAAATTACCTGTATGTTTTCTGTCATGTATTCTGTGTCACAGGTTGTCTGTTGAGCCAGTGTAGATCCAGTGTAATGATACTCAAGTTGGTCTGTGCCTCAGGAAAATGCCTTTATAGATAATACTGTTGGACAGTTGTGGCTTAGTATTTTAACTTCTGTACTCTATTTCTTTGTCACTATGGAAATCAGAGAACACACAAAAAGCTTGCCTGTATGCAATGAGTTTTCCTTATATTATGCAGCTAAAGATTAAGACAGTAGAGCAATTGAAATAATCTCTATTAAAAATGCTTATGTAGTACTATGTAGTAGAGGAATAGCTCTAATACTGTTCAATATACAGATGTATTGTGTATTAAAAGATATAATAATCTGAATACTCTGATAACTGCTGCCATTCCAGTATGAAAACAGGCATGCTGTTTAAAGTATCAATTTCTTGCTCTGAATGGTTAATTTAACCTGTACACATTAAGTACTGATGGTGAATTAAAGTAACAAAGTAATTAGTGGGTACTCTTTAAGGGTGATGTTTACTCTGATTATACCAATGAAAGGACGATTTGTGACAGTTGTGTGCAATGCTTACACTCATGGCAGCATTTTAAAGAAGGCCAGAGAATTTGATAGTGGTTTAGTTGCTCCTGTTTCACATTGAGATCTGAGTTTTCTAAAATCCAAACCACAAAATACTCCCTTCTCTCCCATCTGTCATCTGTTCCCTCATATTCATGCTATTAGTGCTTTCTTTTGTGTGGTGGTGGAGAACAGCATGAATACCTGTGCTTCTTCCAGGTATTGAATTTACCTTCTAGTAAGAACTGGACATAATTGTTCACCTGAATCTGTGTGGCTTTCAGAGAGTTTGAAAAAAATGGCTGTAGATAAGAGGACATATCTCATTATGTCTTTGTACCAATGGCAGTTTATATCTGAAATAAAGAAGTGAGTAATTGTCCTGAAATTCCAAGGGATTTATACCTTAAAAAGGGATCTTTAGCACCAATCATTTTGAAAAACATTTTTTCCCCTTTTTATAGTGTGGGCTTGGTTGGGTCATGCTTTAAGACATGGAAAGGTCTTTAACTGACACTATCCTTGCCAGAATCAGAGGAACTTGAACACTTCATTTCCAGTAATCTTGGGAACTGCAGACTGTTTATAAAATGTTCTGAACACAAAAGTCCATCTTGCCTCAGCTGGTGGGATCATCATAATATCTTTTGTGAACTGTTTTGTTAGAGACTGCCATGCTAATTTTGGAAATTACTTGAGAAAAAGCCTAGAGAGAAACAAAGCACAGAACTACTTGAATTAGCATGTTGAAAGGATAACAGGCTTGTTGTTATGTTTTCAGGTTGTCTGTTTGGTTTTTTTTTTAAGGTAAGTTCAACCAGATTTGAATAAAAAGACAACTGTGCAGAAAGGTTTGATTTTTTCTTTGCAGTCTGTCTTCCTTCAGGAAGTGTGGAATTTTATTTCTTTACCACCTACCAAGCAGGGAAGTCAAGGAACTGATTATATCCAGTAATGGCCTGATGATCCAAACTGTTGCACACTGGCGGTTGGTTTGGTAGGAACTATGTCAAAATAGGGACTCTTGTTTTTCCAGCCTCTTGGCAATTCAGGATACTTCCTGACAATAGCTCTATCTACTGATACCCTGCTGAGTTCTGAAGAACACAGGAAATAAGCAGAGGTGTTTTGGATATTCCTGAAATTAATCAAAATAAGTCCTCATGGGCTGAATTATAAAAAAAAAAACAAACCTGGGTCTGTTTGAAAAAGATAAGGTCAAGAATGCACAGATGCTTGGTGGTAGACTGACTAGATATGTACACCTGCCAATACCTGTTTTATACAACTTTGTTTCAAATATACTCTTTGTATCAAATAAAGATTCATCCTCAGCAAAATAGTATTTTTTAGGTTAATTCTTATGACTGTATGGTATAGCAGACATGGAATCTAGTTAAGCTGCCTACTCAAATAGCAAGAGCAAAAGCCAGTTAATCAGGGAGGAGATAAATGGATTTCTGAGAAGGGAAAACCACATCTGTAGCTGAATGGTTTTTAAACAAATATGAATACTTGTCCTATATTAGTTTTATGAAAATATTATAAACAAGCTTGAACAGTCATGATTAATCAAGAGATGTCATCTGTGTGTTTGTTAGGTGATTAAGGGATAATTAAATACTCATGCTTATCCAGGTGGACTTTTACCAAGGAAACAGGAAGAGCTTTATCTCTCCTCCTGTTCCTGTTAGCAGACATACAGTTACAAGATGCAGCCTCGGGGTTACACAGCTCCCTCTCCCTTAAGCACAGATCTCTTAGTTTTGTTCTCTGTCTAAATAATGAGCTACACCACCTTAGGGTTCTTAGAGCCCCATATTTGTCTAAAGATTTTTTTTTAGATAATCAGGCTATTTCATACACTTCTAATCAGATATTGCAACATGGTCTCTTGGAGTCATTTACTACAATCATGCCTGCTCTTCACTGGGGAGTATTTAGAGTTACTTCTAGAATTCTACCTTTGAAGAGAGTGCAGAAAAGTTTTCCTGTGTGTTACCTGGCAGCCCCCTTAAATGTGTAACTGAGTATCTCTGCAGAAGTCTCTGTTTAGGAGCACATGACTGTGCTGTGATCCTTCAACTCTGAAACTTGGCTGCGTAACTCAGCCACTATTGACGCACTGCAAATCTGGAAGTCCTAAGCTCAGTGCTGCCTGCTAGGACTTTCACTAAGGGTTAACATAACATTTTTTTCATTACCATTGACTTAGCTGGTTTTATAAACCTGTTACAATTTTTAGTTACTTTCAAGGCTTCTAATTACTTTCCTTTTGTGAAATAGATTCTGAACAAGAATTTTTTGCAGTGTACTATCATTTCTATTCTGATCAATATCTAAAATATCTCTCATCTTGTATCTTTATTTAGAGTGATACTGATAAAAAGTGTGGAATCAAGAATGTGTTTCATACATGCAGTGGAGACCCAATTTCAGTTTGAATGAGAAGTCATGTTCTTTCAAACCAAGTCACATTCGGGGGCAGGTACTATGTGAAGATACTAATCACGCATGTAGTATTTAATAACATGTTGGGTAAAATTGTTGTGAGTGAGGCTGTACTTCTTGCAGCTCCTGAAGCTGCTGTATCTAGTAAAAGAGGAGGATGTGCAGTTTACCTTCTCAGAATCAGAGTCTTAAAACATTTTAAGCTCCGAGATCAACACCTCATGGGTGTTGGTGTGGAATATTTTAATAGTGTTTTGCAGCAAAGTTGTTTCTACCTGTTTTGAAAGCTCACTTGCAATAGTTGTTATTAATGAAATTTAACACTTGTCTTACTTTGCACCCTGAGAGACTGTCTGAATGGCAGCTTATGGAAATTTCATGTTGTAGTTTACAGTGTCTTGTGGAAGTGCAGCTGTGACTTTAGTTTAGACTGGCAGATAATAAGGCAGAGGGAATGAAGTCTTCAGGAAGCATGATGGCTTTTGTTTGTAGAAGCTTTAAACAAACCAGGTAGTTAACTAGAAATTTAACCAGACAGCTTAATTTTATGTTGCATTGGAAGCTTATTGTTATTGCACATTAAATGCTTTCTTAGCCTTCTAGACTAAATGAAAAATAAAGTTTTACAATTGCCACCACCACAAATAACATGGATACTAATGAGAAGGCAAGCCCTGAGGAGGCTGAACAGTTCTCAATTATTTTTTCATTTAACTCAACTTCAACTCTAGTGTCAAGCTAAATCTTGATGAAATCAAGAATATCAAGGCAATTCATTCTTCACTTTTACTTTTGCCTTTAATTCAGTGTTGACCAAAGGCATAATAGAAATTTAAGCTACAAGAGGTGTTTTTAGTGAAGATTGAAAAAGATGGAATATGAAGGATCCCATCCCTCTCTGCAGAACCCATTTGTTCAAGACCCTTATATATAGCATGACTGATTTCTTCCTCTTTTTATTGCCTGTCCAAGATATTTCAGTGTCTGTCTCTTATTTTTTTCTGTACTGTGTGGATACATTTTGATGTAGTGTGACATTTCCCCTCTTCCCCTGCTTATTTTTCCTGAGCAAACTGTACATTGTTCTAACAATGTGGTAGCTTCATGTTTTGTTCTGTGTAGTATCTGAGATGGCATTACATCATTATATGTCAAGAACTCTGTTCTTTCTGTTTCACTTTTCTGGTATTTGTCTAAAGTCTGCTCTGAAGGTCCCTCTATTTCTTTATGAGGCTTCTAACAGGTCCAAGATGTGTAATTATTTGATGCTCTGCTGCAGCTGCCTGAATCATCTTCCAAAATGGTTTCTGTTCCTTCTTAACTATTTGAAGCCTCTTGAAGAAAAGCTTGCAAATTATTTGTGATAACTAAAGAAAGAACTCCTAGAGCATTAATTTGCATTTGATCCCTGACATGGTTGTTTTATACAAATGACCTCTGAGAAATTTTATGCCATCCCAATTTGCATAGACCCCTTAACCAATTAACATTTATTTGTTCTTTCAGTGATGGTGCCCCTTACTGTTGATGCTCACACTGGCCCCTGAAGTGGGCAGTTTGTTACCCTGACTTCCTTCTCTTCTGTACTTGTAGACCCAAAGACCCTAAAGTAAGGCTACCCTCTAGTTAATAAATTCCTTCAGCAATCTTGTGACTCAGAAATAAATATCACTTGTCCATGTAATTCATTATGTAAGAGGGACTACAGATGTGAGACAAAAGCCTTTTTTTTTGTTCCTACAGGAGTGAAGGAGAGAAAAGGTGAAGGTTGCAGGGTAAAGTGAGCTCTTCCAAGAACCTTTGTCAATGTCAGGGACTTTCTGTTCCAACTGACAGATGTCCAGAATTGTGCATTTTTAAAGAAAAATCTCTAAGTGACCTTTTTTTGTGAAGAGCACTGCAAATAAGTGCTATCTAATTTATCAATTCAGTATCCAATATCTGAAACAGCAACATGCAGGTAAATATCTTAATAAAGATAATGGATCACTTTAATCCCAAATTAATCTCTCAACAAATTGTTACTGATGATAGCTATAATTTATGACATGACCTTGTTGCAATTTATTTATCTGGTTCCCTGCTAGTTTAAAATGTAACAACAGAAGACATTTGACCCTCATAGCAAACTGCAAGGACATGTCTTTTTCTTCTGTAAAATACATGAAAGCTAGATATCATGCTCTTTAAAAGGAAGCTGAGGATCAATGAACTAAGTCTTCATGCAATGGATTATAGAGGCTACTCAGACAAAATAAATTATTTTCTGATTAACTACTGGAAAAGGTTTCAAAATCCTGAAGTGCTTCTGGATTCTTGCAAAAGTGTTTTATAGGAGTTATAAAGCTTTTCTTGGTACTAAATAGATATAAAATAAATTAAACCATAGTTTGGTAGGATGACATCCTAAAAGGGAAAAGAGACACAAGGACAAAAATATTTCAGAGCTGACTGTAGTCTGGGAAGGATGATATCAAGCTGACAGCTGTAGTCTTTCACTCAAAGTTGAACACAAAAAAAAAGCTTTTTAAAAAACCTCCAAACTAAATAAAACACAAAGTTAAACTGGTGTGTTGTGACCCTCTTCCCTCTGTGTTTAAGTGCACGACCCTTATATTTACATGGGAGATCCATGCTAGAGATCCTCCAACATGTGCAGTGGCCACTGGAATACAGCTGTCTCTCCTGATGCCAGGGTGGAAATAAATATATGTGTATATATGTATGTAATATTATGTATTGCCCTTCAGACAAGGAGGAAGAGATGTAAGGGATCTGGTGTGCCATTTAATGTATCCCCATACCATAATGTGTCAATTCATTTATTGCTGCATGTACTTGAGTGAGGAGTTTCTTTGTGTTATTCTGTAACCTTTTATCTCACTTATGCAAACCAGGTCATGATAAAATTGCAAATACAGGCATTTGACATAACATGTGAATTAGATGTGAGAAGTGTTTAGAAGTTATATAGGTTCAAAAAATACAAGAAAAAACTAATATACCCTTAGTTTACATCAGAAGGGTTTATCTTTCTGTTACTGTTGGCCTGCTGTTTCCCTTCTGACGAGATGTTAATCTGCATTTTAGTCTTTGTAGATTTTTTTTTCATAGTATCATAGAATCCTAGAATGGTTTGTTTGGAGGAGACCCGAAAGACCATCTAGTTCCAACCCAACACCTTCACTAGGCCAGGTTACTCAGAGCCCATCCAGCCTGGCTGAGCCCACCTGCAGGACTGGGGAGTCCACAGCTTGTCTGGGCAACAGAGGTTTTCCCCCTATTTTTAGAAAAGTATCTTAACTGTATTTCCACTCTTGTGGGCAGTCTAGACAAATTTCATTTTTCAGCCTGCTGTCTCCGTACTCTTATGTGGAAGATAATCTCACTGCTTTATGTTTTGAACACAGTTAAGTGCCTCATAGAAAGCACATGCATCTGGTTGTGTGTGTGTGGTTTTCTCTGGACATTCTGTATCAAACCATACACTTTACATCTCTGTATGATAGAAACACTATGGAGATGGACTAATTGCATCTATCTTATGTCTGGTGCGTGATTGACAGATGAGGCAAAATTGTGTCTTCAGGGAAACCATTTCTCAACCTCTTCCTTTTCTGTATTTTGTAACAGAGATTAGCCAGGCAAAAGTAATTCCAAGTTTGCTTCTGCATATTACCTTACAAATGTCTGAGACAACTTATGCTTGAGCCTTGTCAGCATTTTCCATGAGTCATAGAACAGTAGCTTTCAAAAAAATTGTTTATTCTTGCTCATTGCATTAGCACTGAGCAGACTGGGTTACAGGTAGCCAATTTTTTTCTATATGTCTTGGACACTCATGTACTTTGATATTCTATTTGCCTCAGGTGTAAAAGGTTTGTGAAACTGAAAAAATGAACTTTTGGAATTTACCTTGCACATGATCTACCAATTGTGTGCTATAAAACTGAACTTGTCTAAAGCTGTTGTCACTGATTACGTAAGTTGTCTGTACCCATTTCTATCCCAACACAGAGTTCCAGGCACTTACAAACTTACAAAATATAAAACCTTCATCTGCTATTAAACAGCAACAGGCGATTGAAAATGAGAGATTTATGTAGTTCACTGATGAAAATTAAAAAAGCTGCAAATGCAGTCAGATGAACGAATGTATATTCACTCATACATTCATTCATTTATTGGACATTAATGACCACATATAAAATGAATTTAATGGCACTCCATCTCATTTCCCACATCAACAATTCACAGCTCAGACTTGGATTAATTGGCAGATGCAAGAGAGCAGCCAAGAGTTTGTGGCTATTATGACTGACCTTAGCTTGGCTGGAGTGTAATGCAGATCAAGGCAATGCATGTGTGCCAGATATTGTGTTTGAGAAGTTTGTTCTGCCTTTTCCTGTGCGTAAACAGTTGACTTCCGTCACCATACAAGATTTCTCGGAAATGCTGGAATGTCTTATCACATTCTTTTAAGACTGATTTCCTCCCATTTCTACCTGTTCTCAAAGTTTTATTTTGCCATTGCTCAAACTTTATGTCCTGTGGCCTCTTTAATCTTATTTTTTTGTGTGTGTTCATGTACTTTATGCTGTGTGCACTCATTTCTGTATGCTAAAAGTAGTGTTAATTCTTTTTAATATTCTGTACAGGTAAAAATAAATCCATTGAGATCTCTACTCTGTATTAAATGTGTTATTCCAGTTTAAACTTCTTTTAAATTACAGGTATGATTGCTATATTTTTCTTGGGTATAAAAGAAAATACCATATGAATTGGTATTCGTATATTTTTAAGACTTAATCCAGTAGAAACTCTTTGAGATGTCCATTAGACCTCATTAATATATGAAAACGTATAGTGAGTTTTGGAGAACTTCTGAAAATTTTCAAAGTGTTTTCTCTGAAAAAGTAATAAATTATGTATTCCTCTTTTTGTTTCATATCTGCACTTTGTTTCTTAATCATAGTTTGATGTTACACTTCTTTACTAGTTTTTTTTTATTTTACTGTTTGCTAGAAAATGTTTCTCCATTTTTTTTTTACTCTCAGAATTAGGCAGCTATTCCCTTTTAGGCATACAGCCCAGTTCTTAGTAGAACCACCTTTAAAAGACTTTATATCTCTCTACTCTCACTATGTTTGCTAGATATTCTACAGTTTTTGGCTGCAAGTTGTTTGCTGCCCTCACAGACCTTTCCAGATTGTTTAGCTTGCCAAATCCTTCCCAGGATACTGAGATCTGCCAACCTGAACATGTCTTCCAGCACTGAAATTCTTTATCCTACCTAATAGATGTCTATCACATAAAGTACTATAAAGCACAGTACTTGCAAAGCAGTGCTAAACAAAGCAAAGGACAAACAAATCAGAGATGTGGAAATAGCCTGAGACAAGTATGCAGACATGGACAGGAATGTAGGAGGTGAAATACTGCACATTTGGAGATTTGAAGATGGTTAAAATACTGATTATGAACTTGAACTTTCCCCAGCATATTTTAGAGAGAGTAATGAGAAGGATGTCATAAAATGGAAAAATACATTCCATGCTAGAACTAGTAACTGCATATTTATTTTCTGCAGGACTTCAGGAATTGTGCTGTTTCCACAACAAAATATGCAGCAAATTAATTTTCCTTCTGAGCATTTTTTCTGCATCAATTTCTATAGCACTGAATTAACAGTCTTCCCCTTACTCCAGCTGTACAGACAGTGCTGGGTGAGCTGAAGTCACTGCCTCAGTGTCACTGCCTAGCTAAGACTACTTTATGCCCATTTACCTTCCTTTCCAGATTCAAATTTATTCAAAAAAAATGCATCTTCACTAAAGATCTATTTTACATCTTACTACAATTCAGCACTGAGTATTTTCATGCATTAGATAGCTTGCTAAAAATTTGTTATGCAAGTATGCACATAACAATGTCTTCTTTTCAGTATCATGGTGTTTCATGATGAGTCCAAAGGCAAAGTAAAAGTTTTATCTTGAAATAGATTCTCACAGCACCCATTAAAACAAATCAATTATCACAAACATAAATTAGTTTGTAAAGGAAACAGGATAAAGCAGAAAGCCCACAGGGGATTTCTAACATGGCTGCTGCAATATTGAGAAACTGCACACCTCCCCTTTAATTTTGTTATTCAAAGGAATAAATAGCCTTCACCTCAAACTGCAGGAATGCCTCTCTGTATTACAGAAGGAATCAAGCATTCTAGTAGAAACCAATCATTGTCCATACAAACAGAAAAAAAGCATTTATTAGAAAAAAAATGAATAGTTTTGATTAATGACTTCTGTTTGCTCAAGCAGTTTTGATTTATATGGCAATTTCATACCTTATAATTATGTATTCTTTCATGTGGTACATAAATTTGCAAATACTCAGGGTGGTAGATGTAATGCTTCTCTGTCTAGTGCTCTCATTTCCCACTGACACATTTGGAGATGGTGTCTCACTGTTTTGGTTTTAACATTATATTAAAAGAAATATTGGATATAAAGCTCTGAAATTTTAATTTTTCCCCAGTGTTTCATGGCTAACCACACACCAGGAAATGCCAAGTGACTTGGATTGCCATAATTACGTGATGCATGTACATCTGCACCAATAACTATTAAGCAAGGGTTTTTTTGTGGTTGCTGACACTGCCAATCATTATTAAAGCAATAAGCAATAAGACTATTTCTGGTTTTCCCAGTCAGCCTCTTCAAATTGAAGCTTGGACAATGCAAAATGATCCTCCAAGTCCTAGCAGTGGTTCTAATTGTGCACATAATCCAGTTCTAGTGTCTTCTTTCACTGCTAAAACTTCTCTGGAACCACCAGTCCCTCCCAGCAAGTCTCACCTTGTGTCTTCCTCAATACCATGGCCTGTTAAGTATGTGTGTTCCTCTCCAGGTCTCCATGATTTCTTACCCACTGTGTCCTCTCTACTGTAGCCATCCTTTTCCAGAGAAGTGAGCAGCTGGTGTACCTGCTGCCTCTCAGTTGTCTCTAGCCTCAGACTTCAGTAAATCTGCAAGTAGACTCTGTTGCTGTTCTCCCATTTCTTGTCTTCTCCAATTCACTAGTTCAAATTATGCAGTATTAGGAAAGTAGTATTACATTTTCTATGGTTTCCCTAGTTTCAGCATTCCTGAGTCTTGGTTCTGCATGTCAGAAAGGTCCTCAAGTGAGATTTACTCTCTTACCAGCTTCTATTTTCCCTCTGGATAGATGCTTTCTCAAGTGTCTTTTAGTTTTCTGCCAGATTCTTCAGGAAATTCCTACGGTCTTTCTGCTGGAGATTGCTTCAGGAAATCCTTAATGATGTCTAGTTTCCTAATTCTGCACTTATTAGCTCCAATTTGTCCTCTTATTCAGGTACAATTTGGAATCTCAACCTACTTTATTCAAAAGATCCATGAACCTTTGACCTGGCATAGCTAAGAAAGTAAATTATAAGAATCTCAAACTAGCACAGTGATTGACTTAAGTGGGAATAGTCTTCATTATAGGTGGAAAACATTGTATTAAATTATCCAGTTCATATTTCCCAGCTAAACCGAGCAGTGAAAAGTCTCTTTTATCTTTGAGCAATTAGTAGTATTCAAAGGAACAATGTGAGCTTCTACAAAACCAAGGACTTTTTGCCCAATAAAGACTTGAAATTATATTCAATTTTGGTTTTCCTCTTCAAAAAGTCTGTACTGCCATAAGGACTTGCTTAAATCTGATTGCATTCAAGTTCTGCCTGTTTATCATTCAGAATGCCTAATTATACCAGCACTGAGTATAGGCCTGGCTAAAATCAGTGTATGGGCTAAGCAAGCAAAAACTGATGGCTCTGCTGACTTTCTAGGTGTTTGAGCAATGTAATAATGGTGAAAGACTTTCCTTCAAGAAGATACACAGAAATACACCATTTTTTCAAAGTTTCTCAGCCAGAACTTTCACAAAAAGCATCTTTCATGGCAAAAAAACTTTCATAGCAAAACACAGAAAAGTTTGCTTTCGAAAATGCAACCAGAGTCATGATAAAAATGGACAGACTCATGAGGAGACTTTTTCCCAAATGGTGCAGATGTCATCAAGTATCTCTGATAACAATTCATCTCCATATTCCAAATACAATTTGTGCAGGTATTTGTTTTCAGAGTGTCAGTAGATGATAGAGATTTCTCCCAACACACTTCCATTTAAACCAAATGATCAATATTCTCTAGTGCTTTCAGTAGACAATAATGTCAGTATTCCTTCTGAAGTTGCATTTGGATAAGGGCAAGGATAGGTGGCATGCACTTGATTGCAGAGTTGTAGCTTTTTGTTTTTCACATTGCCAAATCTGTTAGCACTTTTGTAGGACGGTTTACATTTACAGCTGGTGAGTGAATGGGAACTGGGAAGGATGGCACTTGGCTGGGAGTAATCTGGATGCACTCTTGAGTTCAGAAACAGCCAGTGCTGGTGTTTTACAGAGCCTCACTATTGTGGAGCTCTGTAAGGCATATGGAGAGATTCAGTGCTTGCTTCTGTCAGTCATTTCTTGATAAAAGGTTGGATTTCCTGTTAGTGAAGCCCTGAAAATAACCTTATTTAAACAAGCTTTAGGTCAGACTTATGCTTTGAGTCTCTAGACTCTTATGTCTTGAAGGAATGCTGTTGCTGAAAAAAATTAATTTTTCTCATGGGTCAATAATAGATCCTCCTCAATCTAAAGAACTAATAATATAGTAGTAGGATTTTACCTAGCCAAGAATTTGATTGAAAAGGAAACGAGAAGATTAAGATTAAAATAAAGAATTTCATTTACTCTGGACTATCAGTATGAAAATTTGTAAAGTAGTGCAAAAAAAAAAAATTTGTAAAGTAGTTGTACATTCCTGGCTGACAACAAAAGCCCTCAAGTGCTTCTATTCATATCTTACAAGTTTGTAGTTACTAAATGATTATTGACTTTAAATACATTTTCTGTGGGGATAACAAAATAGTTTAAACTGAAAATGTATTATTTTTGTTTGTTTGTTTTTTTAGGAAAGGAATTCCAAGTGAACAAGTGAAACATGCTGATAGAGAGCAAGCAAAGCGTATAGTTTACTCAGTGGTTTATGGAGCAGGTAAGCATATTTAGCAAATAAACAGCTACAGTAAATTTATACTTTATTCATAGTTTATATAAGTAGACAAAATTTCTAAAGGTGAGTAAAAGTTTGTCAGAGTATTACATTTTTGTTTTTATCCAGGATTATTAAATTATCTACTCAGTATAAAAATAACCAACTTAATGGAGCCACATTGCCATATACAAAGTTTACCCAATTGTGTAATTATTTGCTGCTGATGTAACAGAAGCATTTGTCTTTATCTAAAATGAGTTCAATTTTGAGCGGACTTTGCATTTGCTCGGTATACAGACAGAGATGAGAATAACTGCAATGAAATGAAAAAATCTTCAATATTGTCTTCAAACACATTTATAGAATCAGAGAACGGCAGAGATTGAAAGGACCTCTGGAGGTCATCAGATCCAACCCCCCTGTTCAAGCAGGGACACCTTGAGCTGGTTGCCCAGAACTGTGTCCTGCTTTTCACTGTCTTCAAGGCTGGAGAAAGGCCTCTTCAAGGCTCCACAGCCTCCCTGGGCAACCTGGGCCAGTGCTCGGTCACCCTCACAGTACAAAAGTGTTTCCTCACTTTGAGTCTTAATGTTTGCTGCCATTTCTACACAGCTGCAGAAAACTTGCAAAAATCCATTGTTACCCATTCTGCTTAAGACCTGCCCAGGTCCTGGAGAAGTCAAGATATTCTGCATACTTTCCAAAACTGCCTGCTCTTTCTTAAATTATGCTTTCCTTATGTTTCATACATGTTTAGAATTACCTTTTCTGGGGTAATTGATGCATATATATCATCAGCCTACAACCTCTTGTGAATTGGTTTCAGTGAACAGCTAACTAAACTTTATGTAGGTCTTCTGGAGAAATCCAAATGCTCTATAGAGGAGCAGTACTTGAAAAAGTCATTTAATAAATGAGAGCCCTGGGTTGCAGGCTTTATGTAACATGGAAACACTTAATGCTACATCTTGGGTTCCTGGTTGAGAATGCTTTCTAAACCATCTTTTGCACTGAGTCCTTGAACCAAAGGCAGAATCAGCCAGGGCATTCCATTTATCATTTACAGCTTTCAGTTGGGAAGAAATGCTTCAAATTCAGCTATCCAGAATATCTGTTTTATGTTGAGGAGTATGTGTGGGTTATACATACACATATAAGAGTAAATATGTATATATATATACATACACACACACACACACACACACACCCCCCTCCCTGCATTTTTACATTAAGCCATATTGCATTTGAAATATCTTTGTTTAAAATCTATATTTAAAAAGCCCAGCACTACTTCACCACACTGTAAATTCAGACCTACTGAGACTGGAATAAAATCTCCCATCTTCAGCCTGGATGGTTTCATCACTGGGCTATTTTACAAAATGCAAGCATTATCACCCCTGCCCCTTGGTCCATGTAAATGCTACACATTTCCTATCTCTTGCCTTCACTGTGGGTGGAACAGGCAGATACCAGATGTAATCAGATGAATCACCACCAGTTTAATGCCCTGTAGTTCTGTATATAGTCAGAAATGCCTCAGTTCCCAGGGCTAGAGCCTCTCGCAGTGGAGCCTATGTGTGTCTACTCATGCTATAGAGAACTTCCATGATTATATTTAAGCACAGCATTGGCACTCCCTCACTTGCTCTGAACCAGGCACTAAACATTTCACTGCAGCAGTGCTCGATTTAAGTATCTCCATTTACTTGTTTGCTTTGTGTCCCTCTCCCTCAAACAAGGACAGTTGAAGCACCTCAAAGATAATAAGAAGTTTCCAGTTCATTAGCAGGGTGATCAGATCCTAATTAAGACATGAAATGATATCATTAAACTATTTAGATGGAAACTGGGCTGACAAAAAGTAATTGTTAGATACCTGAAATTGATGGACTGAATTCCACCCACAGTATATCACCCTTCAAAAGATGGCTCACTTTTCTTTAAGGAGACATTTTGATACAACTGAAGAGTGTGAATAATACTTTTTTTAAGATTGAAAACTACAAAAACATTCCCTGAGGAGCTTGCCTGTATTATGCTTACAGGAGTTAATAAAAACCTTTCATGAAGTAAATAGTAATCTTTCTTTTCTTTTTCTTTTCTTAACTTTAGGTTATGCTTGGTTCGTGTTTTCAAGGTCTTTTCTGTAATTCTGGAGGATAATAAAGAACGAAGAAGGTTGACTGTTAGGAAAAAGTTTTTTACTCAGAGGGTGTTTGGGCACTGACAGGCTCCCCAGGGAAGTGGTCACAGCACCAAGCCTGACAGAGTTCACAAAGCATTTGCACAGTGCTCTCAGGCACATGGTGTGACTCTTGGAGTGTCCTGTGCAGGGTCAGGAGTTGGACTTAGATGATTCTTCTGAGTCCCTTCCAACTCAGGACATTCTCTGAGTTTTGCTTGGTTTGGAGCAGTTCAATTCACCTGCTTCTGCCTCAGTCGTCTTGTAAAATTAAAACACAGGCAACTTAAACATCTGTAAAATAAGGAATTAATTCTATTCAACAGCAGTATGTTCAAGTCCTGAATTGACACTGAGGGATACCAAAATGTTTAAATGAAAACTAATGCTATTTTCAATTTTTAAAGATGATATTGCAGAATGGAGAACACTAAAAATCATAGGCTGCTGCTAATAATTCCCCTGGCACAGATAACTCAAGAAGAGTGCTCAGGGAAGGTTTAGTCCACTCTTGGGCTTTGCCTCACATGCCCTATTCTCCTGCATTATGGAACATGATCTGACACAATTATGTGGCTGTGCATTCCTGTCTTTTTGCTTCCCAGGAACTGCATTTCCCTGGGACCTTTCAGATGTCCTTGGTAATACGGTGCTTTTATTTTCCTAGTATTTTATGCAATTGTTCTGTGTATTAATAGTTCTTTAAATGGAGAACATGGACAAACTTAGATGTTACAGTTCTCTAAGGAAGCTACAGTAGTCTCCTATCTGTTGGCAATGTGTGCTTTAGCAGATAGATTTTGTCATTTGCTGACCCAGGAAGAAAACCCAAATTAATTAGATGTCCAAAAAAAAAAAGTACAAACCTATATTAGCTCAGCAAATGTCATCCTGGATGTCTTGTGAATTTCTTCTTCTAGCACCTTGTCCAGTTTGGTGTTCCTGCAGCTCAGTGCAGATCCTGGCGTGACTGAGAACAAAATACTACAGAATTGTTCTGAAATGCACATCAGGCTGACAGTGATGGCATTTAGGTGGCTGAAATCCTCTCTCTTTTAAAAGTGCTAGATAATTTTTCTTGACAGTATTACCATGACAATGACTATTCCGTGCCTTTGGTGCCTTGAGAGGTTGCCTCTCAGCTTATGTTCTTTGCAGACACAGTGCTGGTTCTGTGTTGCTGTGCAGCTGACATAAATATATCTGTCTTTCAAACATCATATGACTAATGTTGATGTATGTTTTATTTTTACTGGAACTGTTTGGTTTATAAGTGGGTTTAAACTGTAGCTCTTCGTTTATATTTTCACACTTTGGAAAAATATCTTCAGTTTTTTTCTGCCTTTTCTTTTAAATGCTCTTAGATCCAACGTAATATATATTGTTCACCTATATCCTATCCAAAAGCTATTATTCCTTTCTCCCTCCGTTGAAACACTTTTTTCCTGTTTTTTCTTTTTACTTTTTTTTTCTTTTTCCAACCCTTTTGTCTCAAAACTTGGACCTGATTTCTACTGACATTGAGGAATCTGAGACTGTTTGAAATCTGTGGAACTCAGACTCCTAACGGCCTTTCTAAATCCAGGTTATTTCGTATGATTGCTTCAGCAATTAAATTTTTCCATGCTTTTTACACCAACGTTTTTAGATCTTCATTATATTTGTGTTCGTTTAAAATTGATTTCAAATCTTTGTCTGCTCTTTAAAGTTTGCAGATTGCAACACAGAACTAGCAAAATGATACTTAAAGCAACAGCATTATTCCGTGAACAAAAGCGATTTCAACTACATTATAGGTATAAATTATAACTAGGAATTTCTTAATTACTTACTTCTTACATACTTCTTATTAATTATGTACTTAATCCAGTAACTTCAGTAAAACATTCAAGCTCAGAGTTAAATATTTATTTTGTTGAAATATGATTGTAGTGTATCAGATCTATCCTCTTTCACAGAGGTAAGTAAAGCTAACTAATTGTGCATGTAACACGGCTACTGTATGTAGTGGTTTTCTGTTCTACTTTATTGCATAATAGAGATAATTTCTCTACCACCAGGTAAAGAACGTCTTGCTGACTGCTTGGGAATTACTCCTCTTCAAGCCAGTCAATTTATAGAGAGTTTTATGCAAAAATACAAGAAAGTACATGAATTTACAAAGAAAACCATTGAACAGTGCCGAAATAAAGGTAATCCAAAGTCTGTGACCATATGTGCTGATCAGCACTGTGTGGCAGTGGTGAATACAAAGATTCAGCTTGATCCAAATTCAGATAGTTACAGGACAATAAAAAAAGATCAGATATCCTTCCTTGGTAAATCAGGTTTGGGGTTTTTTTCTTTTTTAACCCTGAGAGGAGCTGGTTACATCTGTCTGCCTTTTCTCAGAAAGATTCTAACAGAATAAGACATCTGTTCTCAGAGTGAACCTCACTTAATGTCAGGTTACACTGCATCATTTTGACATATAATGTACTCCAACACAAAAAAAAGCCCAAGGAATCTTCCACTTAATAAATTGAGTACGTGGCTGCTGGACTGTGAAAGTTCAGTCAATTTACACAGCCAATTTTTTTTAACTTTTTTCTTTGCGTCAGTCAGAATTTATGTTCTTGAAGTTCAGGTGGTAGCTGTGATGACAGATGCATGCAGAGTGCTTCTGGAGCCAGCAGCTGCAAACTCTTCTTGCATCAAATCTGTTGTTAGTCTACATATTCATTTATATTTAGTGAATCCTAGCAGTGCAGTAATTTGAGGAGAGAAAACATAGCTGCTTGAAATACTGTCTTTTAAAAGCTAGTTATCAGAACTGTCAACATTGAGTTCTTTTGTTTCTTAAAGGGCATGCAGAGTACTAAGATATTTTTTAAAAATTAATAGTAAATTTGCAATATAATATTACCCATCATTGTGTGGTGAATGTCATGATAAAAACATAACATTGACTTCTAGTAATGAAAATGGGTAGTATTCCTTTTTTGTACTTTGTGGGGCCTAAAAATCTGCTGGAAAGGTGAACTGTCATCATGTCATGCAGTTGCATTCCTTTGTTCATGAATATTTCTCAAGAAAAGTGGAGTTATCGACCAACTATCTTCACCTATAATTAAGCCCAACATAATATACATAGTAAAATATTATGCATTTATTATATATTTACGATCTATATAAAATAACTTGGCATTCTTTTCTTAAAAGTGAATGAACTTCAATAAACAGAATTCTGTGGTAGAGAATCTGGTTTATAAGTTCAGTGGACAAGAATGCCATGACTAATGTTCTAAAGTCATCAAAGCACACTTGTCTAATTATTTCTTACTCCTCCTTGCACTGATGTCTATCAACCATTTTTTAACCATTAATGGTAGAAGAGCAATCTGTTTAGGTTGTACAAGCTCTAAAAATCTTTGGCAGATCAACATTATTTTATGATTTTCTTGTTAATCCACCTCAGATTTTAACTTTCCAACAAAAACATTCCAACCTATTGAGCTCATTATAAGGTACCTCAAAGGTGAGCAGCACCCACCTGGCTAATATTATTTAGATGTCACAATGTCTGATACTCCATGTAGACATGATAAACATATAATTATTTTATGATGAAGATATTTTTTAGTGTATATATTACTATATTGCTGTTGGTTTTTGATGAAATTCTTGGCATATTAAAAAGACTACATTTAGACCTCACCCAGGCAGGCATTTGCAGATTGTTCATTGACCCCAGGCACTACTCTGCACTTGTTACACCAGTGGAGGTGTTTGTTGGGGACGCTGATCAGTTGTGAGTATTGCAGGGGTGATTCTGTTCTGGAGTAACACCTCATGGGAATAAGGATATTACAGCAAATCTAATTTTACCTAAGAATACAGTGTTTCTAGAATTCCATCTTTAAATACTACTCTTCATGAAAAATGTTAGTTAAATTGGGAAGACTGATTTGCCAGAGAATATCCTAACTTCCAGGTAATTCAGTTCCTTGTTCAAAACCAGTACTTTTGGTATCAACACTCCTGGAAATACACTAATTTGCAGAAAGCTGTATTAATGCATCCTCTGCACACAAGTCTGGGTATGTGTTGTCCATAGTAAGGTTATAACGTTTTGTTTGGAGAGGTCTCCTCACCACTTGTGCTTGCATTGCTTGGTTGTCACAGAGGAGATGAAACTCTGTCAGTCTGAACTTCCATAGTATCTAATGTCAATTCATGGATACTCAAGTTGAAAGGAAGTACAATGAAGTAGTTTTTCAAGATGTGTTTTTAACATGGATGATTTTTCGTTTTTCTTAAAATAAGAATAGAATTTTATTTTTGAAGATAAGCTAAGTTTTTATGTGTGTTATTTTGACAAGAGGATCCTCACATCTCTTTTCCTCTCTCAACTCCTCTCACTTGCCCTCTAAAATAGTTTTTTTAGCAAAATACGTCATTAGGCCTAACATAAAGTTTTAATTGTGTTTTTATGTTTCTTTTAAAATAAAAAATCCCACCACACTAGAGTTAAGGAAGTTTGGCTATGAAACACAGAAATGTTACAGAAGGAAAATGGAAAAGAAGATATGGCTTCAGGTTTTTTTCCCCAAAAACTATTTTATATTTTTGGAAAATATTCATTACTGATTTAATTACCCTACAAATTGATTTTTCTTTACTATTCCCAAGTAAACTATTCATTGCATGGAAAGCTCTAATTATGGCTGCTAATAGGTAGCTAATTCTGCTAGGTATTTATAGTTTCATCTCCCACAGTGTGAGTTTGCTGGTTTATCAGTAGACGTTTCTAATGAAAATACAGTTTTAAAGAACAAAAATTTTCCTTGTATAACATGTACCAATTCTCTTAATGAAATAATTCGTAAACAAAAAATACAAAAAGCATTTAAGGTTTAAATAAGCTCTGACTATTTTCAGAGGACAAAATATTAAATTGACTCAGGCAGCACATAATTACAAATATCTATATTATCTTCAAAAATAATTTTTGTAATTTAATTTTAATCACTCTGTATCACATAATACTAATCTTTATTTAAATCCTACAAGGTTATGTAGTTTCCATAATGGGGCGTAAAAGACCACTGGCCAATATCAATGCACAGGATTACAAACTCCGCACTCAAGCAGAGAGACAGGCTGTCAATTTTGTTGTTCAAGGTAAAGGACTGCCCTCCTGCCTTCCTGCTTACCCACCTCTCTCTGTCTCCGCTTGGCTTTAGTGGACAACCTCTGATAATCTCAGAAGAATGAGTATTCTAGTAGGCAGAATTTTACTGTGAAAGAGAAGTTAAAATTATGTATTCTGCCTACCTTGGAAATTTCCAGTAAACAGAATAATATAATGATAATAATGGTAATAGCAACAACAACAACAGTATAAGGGTTCTAATACACTAGAGTGCTCTGTGGTAGTTAAATGTGGGTTTTGATACAAACTATGTGGAGAGAGAATATCTGGAATTCAGTTCTTCAGATGCATTGTTTCTTTAAACGCTTTCCTTTCTGGTTTTTGTAGTTTGTTACTCCAGAGGGGTTTCTGTGATTATACTTCTTAAAAATTCTAGCTTTTATTTTGCTAGATAGCTTTAGTTTAAGAAATATAGAACATTACAATAATTGTGCATTGTTATTATTTGTTTTGAAACCCAACTCATTCTTTATAGAAACTTTCAAACTTAGTTCCATGGAGGGCAAGAAAAAAGGTGGTTTTTTCACAAGAAAACGTTTGGCATATAGTTTGGAAATATAAAAATCATAATGATGTGCTTAAATGTTAGTTAATCTGATGCATTAACATACTCTGCTTAAATCAGTCGTGATGCAGGTCTCTACAGAATTTAGCCATCCAAAGGAAAAAAGCCTGAGCTGTAAGCCCAAGACTGAGATCCTTCCTACCAAGCTGTCCATTAGAAGAATTACTTTTTTAATTGGATGATGCTGACAGGGTTTTCCTTAAGTTATACTGGAAGTGTACAGTTTACAGACAAGGAAAAAGTGCTTTCTAGACATGGTGATGGCATGCTCCTTATAAAGTGATTTGAATTTTCCTTTTGAATGTATTGTGTTGGGGGTTTTTTCCTTCTCCAAATATTATTCATTTTAATGTTTCATTTTTAAAATGACTCAAGTAGTTATGTCATATCTGACATTCCTTAAGTACTGTCTCTGCAAGGATACCTACAGATCTAGAATTCCAATTCTAACTCTAATTCCACGAGTCCTGCAGAGTGCACAGTGTAGCATTAATAAAGAAACATGACCTTCTGAGCAGCACTTGCTATGTCCACCTGTCCCACGAGCTGGAGCAAGGCTGTCACAGGACTGTGTACGAAATGCTCACTTCTATGTACCTACAGTAATAAGATTGTCACATTTTATTGTCAGTTCAAATAACACCGGAGAACAAATCTGATGAAAAATAACGTAGCTGTTATTTGAAACATGATATTAGGTATGATGAAGCAAGGATTAAAAATTCTAAGATATTCAGTATCCCCAAATTTTACAAAAAATTTAATTCTAGACTACAACAATTTTTTAATTTCAGGATTTCAGCTATGAGATAATATTTAAGAGTGTAAAAACTTTCTAAATTATAATAAAACCTTTAAACACATTTAGTGTACTAAACTGCATTTAATATAAGTGTTTTATTGTTATAGCTGATAACCTAATTCATTTAAGTAGTTTGCATTTTGGTTATGGTAGCAGCAACTGATAGCAGAAGTCTTCTGATGCATGACAATATTGAGAGGAATGCAGAATTGCAGCTTTGACTTATTACAACTGGGTTTCTCACACTTCTTTCATAGTGTTTTTTCTCTTTTTGAATATTTTCCAGTTCAATAGTTTTCCCCAATGTAGAGCATATTATTCTTCAGTTATAATTCATCTCTACCTATCCCCATAGAGCAAACAGTTTGTTTTATATTTAATTATTTATTTATAGTTGTGACTGATAAATCTTTTACAAAAAATGTTTGGTTCAGAATAAAGCCCTTCACCAAATTGCAGGCCTGGAGAATCATTCTGCCTCTTGATCACCAGAAATGTGTCATCTATTCTGTACCATGACACTGTTTTATGCACCACTGCTCTTAACTATGTAATGTAATGAATATACATTACATACACATGGAAATAGGAAAAAGTGCAAAATTAAGGCTCCAAATTTAAATGCAGCACTGAAACAATGTTCTGACCTTTTGTGACATTAAATTTTAATTGATTAATAGGTAAATTTTAATTAAAGCTTAGAGTTAGATAATTTCATACTTTTTTTTACAGAAAGCAATCTATGATCGTGACTTACAAATTCATCTTTAATTAACACATAATTTCATATTGTTATTTTCTAGTTTTAATTAACATGTAATTATTTCCTCTGTGATTTATTAATTTTACAATCTGTTTCACATATTGCATTAATGAATCTGCTAGTTTTGAAAATTCTTATACTTCATACTCTTCAAATGTTTTCATTCCTATGCTGTAGTTCCAAGAACATTTTCCTTTTGCATGCTTTAAATTAAAAACAGATCACTTTCTTTCGTAGGCTCTGCAGCTGATCTTTGTAAAATGGCTATGGTGAAGATTTTTGCCTCTGTTGTCATTTCCCCAACTTTAACAGCCAGGTTAGTAATGAATGACTGCAAAACTCTTTAGTTTTAAAACAAAATTAGTTGAAATTAATGTGTATCTTGTGTTTTAAGCAGCTGTAGAAATACCATGTATGCCTCTGAGTCTTTTAACAAGCAAGGACATGTGGGATGGTTTTATACATTTAAAATTGTATCTTTGTACTGAAATGGTTGGATCCGTAAATATATCCCAAGGTGTTGAAGTGCCCTGGGGTCATTTAAACTCAGTCAGATCTCATTCAGTGGTAGTTCTGCACCTTTGAAATCAAGCCCACTGATCATATCCTTCCTGTATTTTGAGTGTATTGTACAGTGGGAATTGAACATTCAATGGGCTGGGAAAAAAAACAGGAATCAGGAAACCACTGCTCAAGCAAAATAAATCAACATTTTTAATTCTTGTATAGATGGCTTTTCATTGCTAAAGAAAAGCTCAGTCATCATGATTCCCTTCTGTTGTGACTGCTCAGAGTTGGGTGGGAGATCGCAGAACATCCCCAAGAGTTTTGTGCCAGTAGCAGAAGTAATGAGGTCTACTTTTCCTGTAAAAAAGGATAGAAGGGTTGGTCCAGACAGCCAGAGAGCATTATAATTTTCTGCAATAGAAAGAGACTTTGAAGGTAAACATGTAGAAAAAACCCCAAACAACTGTTTTCTCATCTTATGTAATTCTGTAGCAAACAATCCAGTAGAACATGAATTTGTGGAGTAGAGTTCAGATAAAAGCAGAGTAGCAGATAGTGCAGAACATCAATGTTTTTATTCTCCTAGAACAGGTCATAAGAGCTTAGCTGTAGCAATCATGTATTAAGGACTTTATGTGTGATCACTGTAGATCAGTACAAAAAAATAGGATTTGGCCTTCCAAATATACTTGGCAATTATATGTGTTATCTAACCCTATAAATAACCTCTGTGTGTTTGTGTGTGTATCATTTACACACAGCACTGTTGTCTTATCAATGCTTGAAAATATAACTTCTAATTAAAAATATAAATTCCATTTGTTGAACTCAAACTTCGAGTCATTCCTATGCTAAAAGTAAAACAACTTTGGAGTCACTCTTAAATAGTCTTGCAACTTTTAAAGCAAAATACCACCGAACTATTGCCAAAAAAAAGAGGTAAGCAACCTGCTAGTACAAATCTGAAAAAGGGAAATGGTTCTTTGGTGGAGATCCTGCCTGCATTCAGACAATGATACATTTATGTATTAAATGTTGGGTGATGCACTGTCACATATTGCACTGTACATTTTCAGGCAGATTGTCCGCACTGATTATAATACTTTTTGCTACCTGAGTTGAATTAAGAGCCTAGAATGTGTCAGCTGTGGCATGGATGAAAATTTCTGCAGCAGCAGCAGGCATAACTTTGAGTTAGATGAGCAACAGAGGAGCAGCCAACAGTTTTTAGAGGAGGAGACAAGCGGAGGTGGTGAGAGGGCAAAGAATATACTTCCTTCTGTAGTTCCTGCCTGGCACTCAGATCTCTAGGTTCAGTAACTGGCTGTTTGTTGCAATTCTGAGAAAGGCAAAGTTTTTTGCTACAAATGTCACATCTGTTAAAACTTGTGAACAATTTCTTCTCTCAAGAGAAAATTTTACTTGGGTTGTTCTTTCTCAAAACTGTTTTAAAGAAATAATGTTGCCAAATTGCTAAGGAGGTAACAGATAGGCTTCGAAGTATTGGAGCTGTACGTGAAGAAATTCCCTGTGTTGTGAAAGCATAGGGAAATGGCTACACCAGATAACGGAAAAGTATCGCTGCCTATCCTGATTACTCCTATCATAAATGTCACAGCTGGGAAAGACCAACATGCAAGGACATCTAAAAGAGAGAGACTGTTTTAAACAGGAATTTTGAACTTCTGCCAGCCATTAACAACTGGATGGCTTTGCTAGACGAGAGCATTTTCATAGTCAGTAATATCTCTGTGCTGTAATATGTGGTAGGTAGTTACAGGCCAGGCTTTTTAGAAAAGCACAATCAATGCCTGTGAACACTCGCCTGGTTGGACAGTGGCATTTGAAAGTATCAGAGGGGTCTTGCCAAAAGAGTATGGGACTGACACATGGAATATTGTGTTTCTGCTTGTCTGCCAGGTGATATTCAGTTAGTTATTTTTTCAGTGGTCTGTTTCTTGATTTTCTTATCAGTCAAGACAGGATAATGATCCTAACATCCTTTATAAAGCCCTTTGAAAAATATTGTTAAAAGGAAGTGTGTACATAATTGGTGCTCTTGTAACAGTAGGAATGCACAGCAGCTCTTCCAAAATGAGGAATATAATCAATCTCCTATTATTGCGCCATCAGATCATATTCATTCCAAAGATAGCACACTACTATCTTTTCTTCCATCTTCATCCCCTTGTAAGTATCGTTATTTCCCTATTAGAATTTCTAATTTTGGAAACAGGGTTTTCACTTTGAACAGCATATCAAAGAGAAATATCGTTTTTACATGCTTTAGAAGTGATTATGAACATTTACACTGGGAGACAGTATCCTATTAAGCATGCCTAATTTTTGGCTGATGCTCAACATTTTGTCTTCCTTACCTTGGAAATAAAGAAAAATAGTCTAGATAAGGTCCTACGGTTTTTAGTTTGCAGGTATGTTTGCAGTCTTCCCTCACAGCACTGCATTCATTGTTCCTGCACTGGAAGCTGTTCAGCTGTGAGCAAGCTCTGACCCGACAATGTGAAGCTTCATTTTTGTGTGACTAGCAGTCAGTAGCTTTTCAGTTATTGTTTTCACATATGATACCATATTTGGATGTTAGGGAAAAGTAATCAAGTTATATTTTCATGATGCTTCATCAGAGAGGCCTTCTTGACAAAACAGTATATTCCACTGTGACTGATCAATTCTGTCAACTAGCAGTCTCATTTTTCTCTTTATGTTTACTCAGCTTTTAATTCAAATGCCAGCCTAGCAGCTTATGCAGTTGACAATAAAAGGTCGATCAGTTACTTGGAAATAATTTTACAGAAATCAGGAAAAGTAGCATTAAACGCAATGCATATGAAATGGATCTAATATTAGTGTGGGTTGCTACTGGCATCAGTGTTAACATGTCTGCATTTTGTGTGGCACTGGCAAATAACCAAAATTTCTTCAGACTTCATATTACCTAGATCTTCCTTAAGATGTTGTTCTGCTGCTGCTGGCCAAGTTGCTCAGTGAAAATGTGCTGCTAACATAAATTATTTAAGTGCCAGCTTTTACCTGTCTGATGCAATCCACAGAACCTCCACACGATGTTTCCTGCAGGCAGATAATAGCAGAGAAACTTCTAAAGTAAGATCAAGGCATACAGGAGCAGCTGGAAGAAAGATTTATGGAATTGATGAGAGCACAGAGGTACTCAGTGAACTCAGATGGACAGTTGTATTTCTTTTCAGTGTTTAAAACATCAGTGCAGTGACAGTCACATGGAAACTTGGTGAGAAAGAAGGGTGCAGGCATATTGTGAAAGAATTGCTGCCTATAGCAATGCTTGTATATGTTATCATTTTGTAAGCTGAAGAAGCACTGATGTTACCCAAAGTCTACCTGCTACTACCTGGACTTCTCAGAAAGTCAGTAAAAATGATAACATCCCAACAACATGCAAATTAATTTTAACAAGTCTACAGAACTATTGAGTAATTTGGTGTGAATCCAGCAATTCTGCTTTTGCACCGATTTATTGTTCCTTCAGCACTGGACCTGTGCCACAAACACACGGCTTTACTTCCCAGCATGTCTGGAACCTAGTTAAAGAGAAAGGTTCAGCCACAGGCCAAATACAAATGAGTGATCTGAAGAAGAGAACCTACTAGCAAATAAAAGGAAAAGGTATATTTTCTTGGGCCCAGCTGCTTTTCAATAGCAGTGGATGTTGGAGGTTTTGTGTGTCTTCTTCAAGGAACAAACACCTTAATCAACCGAATGATTTTCTGTGTTGGTGAGTTGTAAATGCAACTCTCTTCAACAGATAGCTAAACTAGCTAGAAACAGCCCTTATTGTCCCAGGGACAAGCGTTCTTCTGTGTTACGTCACCTGGATTTTTTTCAGATCCAAGTCATGTGATAAATCACAAATGATTCATTTTTTGGAAGTGGCTTCAGTTTTAGTACAACACAAGAATCTGGAGGCATTTTTATAAGGTGTGTAGGGATTCAATCATTATTACTTTATTGATTCCTTATAATGTCTCAGATTCATACAAGAGGACATATTAATAAACTCAACTTCTTGGTTACATTGTCATTTCAACCAAATACCTTAAGTAAACAGCTTACTGTTGCTGCTATATGTGTTGATTTTCTTTAATTCTGGGCATAAATCTTATGTCCCTTTTCTTCAGGAATTAAAGAATTGTTTTACTCATGTTTCTTGTCTAGCAGTTAACCAGGATTTTCAAGCAAATGTTTATTGCTCTGGTACTCTGACCACAATTCCCGGTATATGGATTAACTCTAGCAAGATGGTCGACTTTTATCCTTAGCCTAATACTGGAGAAATAGAATTACAAGAAAAAGAGAAAAGTTTTGGATTCTGCTTGAGAGGACAATAAGATTGTTGTTTCACAGACAAATGCTTTTGTTTCTGTAGCAGAAGGAAATTTCCTGGGTTGTACTGCACTCTCCATAGCTGCTGTCCTAGTACAATATGTAGCTCTTTGCCTCCCAAAGTGGCCAAATAACATTGAATTTCTAGACAAGCTGTAACTTAGGAAAATCATCACTTTCCTCAATCATCCAAAGCCTTATTTTGCATGTATCCACAAGATGGTGAACTGTTACCTGAACACTTCATGCTCAGTGAGCAAATCAGAGTCCTTTGTTCTTTATAGAAAGAGCTAAACATATTTTATATGCTGAAATATCACAGCCAAAAAGGACATTCATTATGTAGCAGGTTTTTCACTGTTCCTTTATGTGAGACATTTGACACAAATAAATATATTTCATTTATAAAACCCTGTTGTAGGTCACCTTTTAGATTGGTATGTTTTCAAACATTTTGAATACATGCAAAATTCTATTATCTTTAATTAGCCATCTGTTCAGTTTCCTGCTCTTCATGATGTAGCTGCTGAGAAAACCAATTTCATAAGCTAGCTGAATTTTTATGGTTAAAATGATAAAATATCTTGGTCTTTATCATAGAAACACTACAAGAGGTAGCTTAAAGTTAATGCAAGTAACATCTATGCAGGCATGATGTATCTTGAGCTATAACTTTTATACTACCACATTAGGAATCCTGATAGGATTCCAGCTTCAAAAAAAAAAAAAAAAAAAAGGGAAAATTCTACAAAATATTGCAAAATTATCATAACCATGTTACATGACAACTTAATATGCATTCTGTCCTCTGAAATCTGTGTACTGCTGTGGGAAAACTGTGGCACAATTAAATAATAGGTAGTATTAGTAGTATCAGAAAATAAATGAATAGTATTTTAGTGCAGGGAACATAGATATTGCTAAGAGGAATTGGATGCAACTTCCATCTGGTCCATTATCGCTGAGTGTGGCCAGTAGCAGATGCTTCAGGAGGGAGGTGTAAGATTTGTAGTAGGATAGCCTGTCTGTCTGCAGATTTTCATCTTCCTCTGCTTGTGGGGATGAGTCTAAATTCCAAAACATAAGATTTAAGGGTCTCCCTGCAAAATCATTGTATGTCATCATTTCTAAATGTTCTTGAAATCCATGCAAGTGTTAGTTACATGAGCAGCCATTCTGGCTTTGTCTGGTACTGTGTTTCATTACATGCCTTTTAAATCAGTATTTTATTTTATTAAATATTAATTTATTAAATGTGAATGTCTCAAATTTTCAAGTCATTACATTCTTTTTCTCATTTAAAAACATGACATATTTTCATTTGGTTTTGATTTTGGTGGTTTCTTGGGGCTTTTTTCATACTCCTCCAGAGTTTGCCTGATTTCAAAATACCTTATTGTTTTTATCCTTTTTTTTTTCCCTAACCACTTATCAGCTTTTATGCTTTTTGCGGATTTTTAAAAAACTTATCTTTATATACAAAGCTTTTATGTGTTTACTCCCATATCTGCAATTTTGAAGTGTCCCATTAGGCATTTAGATGTTTCGAATTCAAAACAAAAAATGTGGTGTTACTAGTTGGATTATTATTTTATTGATCATTGATTGATTCGATTTTTTAAAAAGGGGTAACATAGGATGAGAGACAAGGATATTAATGTTTGGGATATAAAATCTGATACTGTTGTATGATCTTAATTTCAGTTATCAGGGACATAGTGGGGTTTTTTTCCTAAGATGAAAATTTTGCATGAATAGAAAATGAGTGATTTTAGAAAATATTTCTAAATGTTTATTGTGCTACCAAGTGAACATTAATGCCCTATTTAAAGTAGTGTACTTTTAGTAACTTTTTTATGTTTACATTTTTATTGTACTTCTCAAAAAACGTAACTACTCAACTACTAGCATTGTTTTGTGTTCTTAAGTAATGTATTATAGGATTTTTTTTAATTAGAATTTTTAATCAAACCATTATGTTATGATGGATTTCAAATAATTCACCCTTTTCACTCGTCCAGAGATAATCCCTTTGCTTTAGGAAATCTCTTGTTCAGATATGATTTAATTCTCAACATATCTTTAAGTTAGAAATCAGATGTGTCATTTGTCATGGAAATTTTACACTGGAGTGCTCTAGTTCAGAATCAGACAACCTGTGACCTGGTGCTGCACCATTTTTTTTCAGAAGATATATATATCCAACAAGAACCATCTTAAACTTTAGTCTGGGCTCTCAGCCTGGTTCTTGGTCAGAAAAAGGTGCCCTTGATCCCTTACAGAATTATAGTATCGTTTAGGTTGGAAAAGACCTTTAAGATCATTGAGTCCAGCTATGTTATGCATGATGATCAAACCATCTTATTTAAAGCTTTTCCAGTTACCCAGTTCTAAACTTTATCTAAGTTTATTTTCTATTGAAACTCTTAAGCCCCACAGCTCGATGTAACACAAAATCACAGAATCAATTAGGTTGGAAAAGACCTCTAAGAACATCAAGGCAACTGTTAACCCAGCACCACCAAGTCCACCACTAAACCACTGGTGCTTTATATTTTATATTATCTTCATACAGACCAGTCGGGAAAGCTAACCCATGTTATGTTTTGGATGTGTTGTTTACAGCAGTAAATATATCCCTGATGGTACGAAAAAGTATCACAAAAATGTACAGAGGGTTATTCTCTGTTTAACTTCTGGTGTCCAATGTACGTAGCTATTTTGGGAGGTAGTACCCCCACAAAGTTAATACATAGAGTTGTGGTTTCCAGGTGGGAGTTGAGAACATCTAGGTCAGAAACAACCTTAGTCCCTTGTCTATAAAAGGAGCGTGAATTTAATTAGTTTGAGCGCCTCTTGGCACATTCTAACGTCCCAAAACACTGCACGTCGCTGTTAAAAGCCACCTTCTGATAAAGACTACTATGACAATCTTGGCTTTTTCCCCGCTGTCCTACACTGGCCTCTTCTACTGAATACACCTACACTAGAGCCTGCAGCATGTCATGCCACAGTGCTCTTGTTTGCAGTTTAGACATAAAGTTGTTTCCTTTAATGTTGAAGAGGAATACAGTTGCTCACTTAAAAGGTAACAGGTGTTTTGTTGAGGTCAGTTCAATAGGTACTTATTTCTGGGCATTTGAAGTAGTCATGGAAAACCTTGCAATTCTGTACTTTAGAACTGAGGAATCCAGATCTGGAATATATTGATTTACATTAGCAAACAAAATCATCATTAGTTCTTTTATTAGACAACTAGGAAAAAGTTATGCTATAACAATAGGGCTTCATAAATAGAATACAGTGAAAAAAAAATCTGAGAACAGTTAAATTAGTTTTTGCATGTATAATTCATTAATATGATTATGATATAGTAGTGATAGCTGGATGGATAAATCAGAAGTTTAGTCTCTGTGTTGCTTTATAGGAAACTGGAAGAATGATCAATGCAGTGCTGAAGAGAATAAAAAGTATTTTCTTTTTAAAATTCTATAGTGCAGCATAATAGTTTTAGATGGCTATTGTATGCTGGGCACATTAAACTGGTGTCAAAAGCCACGTTCATTCAGACTGGCAGTCACAGAAATATTTCTGCATTTGAAGGGTCAGACTGTAACACTGTTTCTGGTTCCACATCACAGGCATGCTCATATGCAAGTTGTGTTACTCAGTAAAAGAAATCATATGTGTACTCATCAAAAATGATGCCTAATTTTCATACAGTCAAGAAAATAGTTAATAAAATACTAGTTTCTAAATCAAAGGCATTCTTATCATCTGTAGAATTTAAAAAATACTAGTCTCTGCCTCGTTTGCAGTTTCTAATCCAGTTGGCCATACCTTTTAGCACGACATAATGAGAAGAGCTTTCTATTGCAATACTCCTTCAAGGTGAAGAGGATTCAATTACGCTATTAAGCAAAAGTGTAGGGGTTTTTTCAAACTTCTTTCACTCAGGGTGTGCAATGGCTGGGTGGGTGCGTGCATTGGAAGGCAAAAGCTGTAAATTTTGAATGTATAAATGGCTTTGA
Organism: Atrichornis clamosus; assembly: GCA_013400975.1. Lineage (NCBI taxonomy): Eukaryota > Metazoa > Chordata > Aves > Passeriformes > Menuridae > Atrichornis > Atrichornis clamosus. Next base: position 57,545 of record WBMZ01008314.1, read on the forward strand.
TTTTTTTCTTTCATCTGTATTGATGTCAAATTGAATGCTTCCTTCTTTGGAGCAGCGTATTGCATGCAAGTATTATTACTTTAGCAAGCCTGAAAAAGTACAGATGGCCTTGTACTGTAATACTGTGAGACCAGAACCCATTAAGTTGATGTGAAATGGGTAAGAAAAAGAGATAAGAGATCATCAAAAAATATCTAACTTGTTTGATGAGAATTGAGGAGGAAACAGTGTATACTGTTTCACTTCTTGGCATCAATCTAGGAAAACATGTTTAGCATTAATTAAATCTTCTGTAATAGCTTTCATTTGAAAATAGAAGTGTATTAGAAATACTTACATCTTAGAACTCACAAATATTATCCCCATTTTCTCACTGAATATGTGTTGGTTGGGAGAGTAGCAGAGTTGGACAGAGAACCAGCAATGCCAACTTCTAGTTCTGTATTTAGCAGACAGATCATTGTCCTGAACTTCAAATTAATCATTAAATGTTTAAGATAGGGTAGATGTAGCTCTGCAACTCTGTGCAGTTTGTGAGTTAACTGGCAATGTAACTGAGCTGATGGGCTGTGCTCTTCAGGACAATGTGAATGAGAGAAAGGGTCCTCTAGTCCAGATGGAGAACCAATCTAAAAGAGCTGTGTTGCTTTCAGTAGGTGAACTGGAGCATGTAGAGTTGTATCAAGTCTATTTTGCTTTCCAGAGAGAAATTTTGTGTTGATTTACATTACTTCCACAGGTTTTTGGACAAGCATAAGGTAGCACTTAATTCTGGTGCTTCACCAGTTTTACTTTAGCACAGAGGTGAGGTGATCAATTGTTAAAATGCTGAGAGGTTTTGAAAATCCCACTCTTCCATTCCTAAATCCTGATAAATTTATGATGAAGGTTTTATGTATATTGTAAGTTCTTCTAAGAAAGAACTTTTCCTTACCAAATATTCAGAATATATGGTGCTCTAATCGTGACTGAAGGCATGAGACACTATTCTGGTACAAACAATAACCAGTCTGTCATGTTTTTATTGCACTGGTTTAATCAATGTAATTATTTTCACTTATTCCATTGATTCACAGTTTATTCATCTTTAATGTTCACTGTTCTGATTTATGCCTTCTACAGTCATTTCAATGATTATGAGGATACTCTTGCTTTAATTAATTTACTTGCAGAAATTATAACTTTTCATGTAACTGTATTCTCTTGCTACAGAAGATCCTGGTCTTTTCATCTATTTCTTTTTTGTGTCCTGTATCCCAATTTCCTATTAGAAATATGTTAATCTGTTTCACTCTGCTTCTGACTGTGTTGTAAGTGACTAATAATTTAAGATCTATTATTAGAGCTCACCACACTGTTAGTCAATGTCACATTGTAATTTAAGGCAGCGTGAAACTATCTTAAGAAGCTGTGAAAAGTTATAAATCAGAACCATATTGATGTTTCAGCCATTTATAAAGAATTATTTACTTGAACCACCACAAGGTATTAAAAGAAGTCCACAATGGACATTTAAATTGTGGAATCACAGAATGGTTTGAGTTGGAAGGGACCCTAAAGACCATCTTGTTCAACCCTCTGCTATGGGCAGGGACACCTTCCTGGGTGCTCCAAGCCCCATCCAGCCTGGCCTTGAACATTCTTAGGGACGGGGCATCCACAGCTTCTCTGAGCAACCTGTTCCAGTGCCTCACCACCCTCATGGGGAAGAATTTTTTCTCTATCTTTTCTTTATATCTTTAGTTCTTTGTCCAAAACCCAAACTATATTAACAAAACATAGTCTGTCTTCATAATTTCTTGCATTTTTCTGCAAGTTATATTGGTTTTAAGTAATACCTTGTCATGTCATCAAATCCCTGAATGTCATCTATGAGCTAGCAAGCACAATTTGGGTTTACAACCATGGCCTTATGTTTCCAGAATATGTGGAGTGACAATTCTTTTAAGTCCATTTATGATTTTTTTAATATTCTTTGAATGTTTATTTTCTCTTTAACTTATCCATGAATGGAAAGCACTGTTAGAAAGCTTTTGTGTATGTTATCTAAAGACTCTGAAATTTTTCAGGTTAATTGCCCAGATCCATGATGAATTATTGTTTGAAGTAGAAGATTCTCAAATCCAGGAATTTTCAGGTAAATGCAATCTCTTCTGCTTTTCCCTCCCACCCATTTTTGCTCCCTATATCATGTGATATCTCAGAAAATAAAGAACTAATGCAGCAAGAAGAAGCACATTGATTCTTACAATTAAAATGTACACTAAGCAGATTGTTCTGAATGTTTTCCACCACTGGCTCTTATGTAGATAAAACGTGATATACTTGTTTGGAATTCATCACCATGCTTATTTGTATTTAATTTTCTTATCAAGATTGCATCTTCCAATGTATGAATCCTGTAAAAGTAAATAATATTTCCTCCAAGGTTTTAGAAGGAAATAAACCAGTTTAAAATGTATGGTTTGGAAAGTAACTTCCTAAATAATTTAGATTGGGGCCTGTTACGTAAAGAAGTATTAAATTCTTAATGTAAAATTATAATGTACTGTAATTTATAAGTTAGTTTACTGCTTTTTTATATTAAGAAACCTTTATAATAGCACCCTCAAGGTTAAGGTTAGTAAAAGTTCCTGCCTACATTTCTATCCTCTCATCTGGCTTACTTCCAGACATTATTCCCTAAGCCAGAGTTTGTCTCAGCATCTGGTACAAATTTAGCAAGCAAGCAAGGGCACATAGCAGACTGTTGGGTCTCTTCTCCACTAAGTAGTGGATTTATTCCTGTAGGCACCAAATGTTTATTCACAAACTTTGGTCTAGTCTGAAGTTCAACAATATGTTTGGCTAAACCAATTAGCATAATGTCACAAATATTTTAAATGAATCAATACAAGAAATATCTTCTGTTATAACCTAAGCATTGAATAAAAAATTAATTTCACCTTCCTGTGCTGTGTTCATTGAACAGTGTAATTTGCTATCTTAGTCTCATTTCATCACTGATCCCTCTTGTGAGTATTAGTTCAAAATGAGAACATTAAACCTCTATGTAATCTAAACAAACTACCTGGGAAATATTTCAGCTCAACATATTCAGGGCCTTGTAATGAATTAAGTTAATATATTAACATTTGACCTCTAAATACAGGAGATCAAATCTGATTTAAATTAAAATACACTATACAATTTATTGGAGATTGCAGTATCTACTCAGAAAAGGTGATGTCTAAAAGTGACATAGCTTCGGTGTTAGGAAGTGTAGACAGCATAGAAGGTTTTTTATTATCATACTTTGCATCAATTTGCATTAAGTATAGAGCTAATATTATACCCAAAAGATTAAAATTATTCATGGTTGCTTATACCTATAGAAAAATCATAGATTCTGCCCTCATTGGGTCGAACTCAGATCTTCATTACTAGTACGAATTTGTAGCAAATTCAGGAAAATCAGTACTTTTCAAGTGTAACAGAAAAACCCTCTAGCTATTGTATGGGTAATAGTAATATATTATCCCACTATTGAAACATGATAACTGGAGGCTTTCTTTCTGAAAATACAAAAAGAATCTAGTTCAAATACTCAGGATTGGTGTATGCACTGCACAGTAACTAGTTTGTCTATCTCTAGGTCTAGCTGCAGTGTGCAGAACAAACATACCTATAAATTCCTTGTTGTGCTTCAAAGTTATCACCCTGTAATTGAAATTGCTAAGATGACCTTTAGAAAATGAACCTGGGCAGCCTAGAAGTCCAAGATACCTTGGAAATTAGCATAGGCTGCCAAGTTTGAGTGTTCAAGATGGAAGTTTGTTTCATTTTGCTGATTGAAGATTGATTTTTCAATTTGTCTCTACTTCTCTCTAAGAGGCAAAGAAAAAAAGAAAATTCTGCGTTACAGGAAGTTTCAGATATGCTCACGTCAAAACAGAAGAGTGATAAAATGTCTTATCCTTAACACAAAAGACCAACCTGAGACATTAATTTCCTTCCTTTTTATTCATCACTTGGGAAGCCTTACTTGGAGGACTGCATCTAGTTCTGGGCTACCCAGTACAAGACATGGACAGAGTGGAGAAAGTGCAAGGAAGGGTCACACAGATGATGAAGGGACTGGAGCATCTCTTCCATGAATACAGGCTGAGAGACCTGGCACTGTTCAGCCTGGAGAAGGGAAGGCTCAGGGGATCTTATTAATGTATACACATATCTGAAGGGAATGGGCAGAAGGAAGTGGTGGTGCCCAGTGACAGGACAAGAGGCAGTGGGTACAAACTGAAACACAGGAGGTTGTCTCTGAAGATCAGGGAACACTGCTGTACTCTGAGGGTGACTGAGCACTGGCACAAGTTGCCCTGAGAAGTTGTGAAGTCTCCATCCTTGGAGATGTACAAAGGCCATCTGGACGTGGTCCTGGGCAACTGCTCGAGGTGGCTCCTTTGAGCAGCAGGGCTGGACCAGGTAACCTGCAAAGGTTCCTTCCAACCTCCCTGACTCTGTGTTCTGTGAATAGTTCTGCTACTGGGAAAAGAACTGATTCAAGGTGTCTTAAAAGTGTCCAAAGCTGGCTCTTCTTCAGTGTCACTAATGAGGCTTTTGCCTGATCTGAATAGGCAGAGAAGGGGTGCACTGGCACTAGCATCTAACTTCCAGTCAGAAGTACATGCTGAAGCAGATCTCCCCATTGTCCCAGTCCATAGTATGAACAGTTTCGGTTCACATCACAGAGCAGTCTGAGAACAGTTGACCTAGATTCCTTTCAGATGAAACTAAATAGAAACACTCTTTTCTCCTAATCTTTTCCAATTATTTCAGGAGCTGCTAACTGAGGTAACAGATTAGATATGAGTGTTAAACCAAAGTGTCAGTCGGATGCTTACTCCTAATTCACTTTAGTGCTTTGAAAGTCCATATATGGTTTTCATCTCTTTACCCAAAGTTCTTTCACCCTTTTTTTAGGTCCTTACTCTTCTTACTTTTATTTGCCAATATTCTTTAGCTGTCAGCTTTGTCTTTACATATCTAATGAGCTTTTGTCCGTTCAGAAACTTTAAATTACAGAATCTGCTGACTTGCAGTTTGCAGCCTGCAGTTTAATGATCCAGAGAGAAATCTCAGTTGTACAGTCACAAAGCTCAGTAAAGGGAAAGACGTGGACCTAAAGCTAAAGAGCAGTGTTTGAGGGCTGTAATGGATTACACTTCAGTGCTGTGTTATTCTCCTGCATTTAATGTGATCCAAGAAGTACTGGCCTACTATTCAGAATGTTTGCATTCTAATTCCAGTCATGCTTCTGATCTACTTTTTCAGGAAAGCAACAACAAATACGTCTCCCTTTTCTTATTTGCAGAATGGATATGAAATCTTAACATATTTTTAAGATTTATAAATAAAGAATATAGAGGTAAATAGCATTATATCATTAGATCATAGTGCAGAACATAAGCCTTCTCAGCAGCATTTCCTTGATGGAAGTGTCTCTTTTGTATTGTTTCACAACATTAAAATGTCTGTTTGCCTCTAAGAGTCTCCTGAATGGCAGCTGAAAATTGCCACAAGGAACCATAATGCTGGTGCTTTCTTTAGTCTTGCTTAGAACTTCATAAGCCCCAATAAGAATTTCCAGTACTTTTCAATACACAGAAATAAACAGTGCATCTAAGAATGCACTGATGATTTGGAATCTTTTGAATCTGATAAACAAGAGGCAAGCAGAGGAGTTCTTTTTTTCTAGATCTACTTCTGCACAAAGTACTGCATGAGGTTGGTGATCACAAGGTCTTACCTGTATTTTGGAAGAATACCTTCAAACAGAATCCATCACCCACAGTTTTATAGCACATATATGGCTCACTCTGAACAGACAAGGCAAAACATCATTTATTTATAACAAGGTTTTGGGTGTCCAAGCTTTGACATACTTGAAACACAATGAAGCACATACTACTCTGAATGGTGCAATTTTCAGGAAAGATATGGCATGTTATTTCCCTCAATTCTCTGTTTAGGGCAAGAACATGACAGCAAACGAGCTTTTTAAGATCCTAATTTCCTATTAGAGGGTGCTTGGGAAGTTCAAATCAAAACATTTGGCAGAAATTCATTTGATTTGGGCAGAAGACTCTCAGCTTTACCATCAATAATCTGCCCAGTTTCTAGCCAGCTTGCCTGTTTGGCTTCCTCACATCTTGATCTCCCCAGCAGTCCAGGAAGCAGAAAGGGAGATTATATTCTGGGAATGCCAAAAACTGGGCTCCTGGGTCTGAGAAGGCTCAGCATCTCTGAGTTTGGAAGTCTGTGTAATCAGGTAGACAGACTGTCCCCGAAGCAGACTGTGAGTCTGCGTAGGGACCCTGGAAGGGTATTCAGGAGTAGTAGAACTCAAGTTTTTCATTTTGTGGGGACTGTTTCTGACACTACTGCTCCATGCTGTGTTTGAAATGCCTCTTTGCCCTGGAATTATTCAAAATGCATTATAACTAAAAGCAGGAATACACTTTGGGGTGAAGAAATGCAGAATAACTTTTTTTCACAGTACAGGGATACCTGTAGTTACAACTGTAAGCTCTGGCTTCTGATGTGTGTTCCATAAATAGCTGTGGATTTGAAAGGTGAACTTTGCCAATGGCGATTACTGTGGATTCATGTCTTTCTGCCTGCTTAATTGCATCCATTAGTGATAATTAAATGAAAGGCACTTGGTACTTGAAATAACATCTTTTTGTAGAAATATATGTATTCCAGTACTTCGCGGTCAATATCACAGTACATTAGAGTAATTTTTAAAGGTGTTTTTTTTAGAACTCATTTATAATCATACATTATTGATAGAATTAAAGAATTTCTGCATCTGTTCTTATGTTAGGTACATGTATAATGTAGAGTTTGAAACATTTTTTCTAATATTTTACCAGGTATAAAATATTTCAGCTGAAGTATTTACCTTAAATTTAAGAACACCAAAGGGATCAGTCTAAGAACAAAAAAAATCAAGATAAACTAAGCCTATTTATTTTGCTATTAAGATCAATTGCTACCTAAAGAACACTATCTCAGATTTTTTTTAACATCTGCCAGTACAAATTTTTGTCTCACATACAAATTCCATGAAATTTCATTTTATTCTGCTACAATTTTATGTTTAATGGGAACTGAGGCAGCAGCATAAAAATGTGCACTTGTTCAGAAGGGGACTGAAGCAACAGAAGAACAAAAGAATGAACTGGTCGTCACAAGTTAGTGACATTTTCTGTCCTCTGAGCTGCCTTTTTCTAACTTGCAAAACACTGGTGTATAAACTAAAGATGCCTCTAGATAGCTTTCAATTTGCAAAGATCCCTGTTCCACAGATCATATGTCTGGCCAGCTTTGACATGTTTCTGGAATCATAATTTTATAGGTGAGTGCGCTTGAAAAATGTCTTCAGTTCGATAGGGACAAATAAGCTTTTGTTCCACAGCAGGCATGCGTGTCTTTTCTTTGTTCCTATTCACAGCACTTTCAATGAGCGTATTTATTCTGACCAGTATCAAGAAAATCTAATATATGTTAAAATTTCAGTTCCTCTATAATCTTTTAACTTTGCTGTCACCATTTTTTTTTAATACATAATATTTTAGCGTGCACACTTAGCACTTACAAAGCATTTCAAGATGAGTATAATCAACAACGCTCCTAGCTGCTGACTGTGGGTTTTCAGAGAAAAGTTGCAGAGATTGGGAGAACAGCATTTTACAGATGCCATTGGAGTATATGGCTGGCTATAAAGGAACATTCTAAAATTAATAATTTATGTGCCCCAAATGTACTAATTTCTTGACTGAACAGAAATAATCATTATCCCCAAAGTCTCCAGTCTAAATCTTAGAAAAGAAACAAAAAAATTAAGAGGGATAGAGACATCTGTTTAAACACTATGGTTCTTTTTTTTGGTGACTACACTCTAAAATGTATATGAGATAAAGTAGATAGAGTTGTGTATGTCTGATTGCTTATTTTGAGCCTTGAGAAAGAGGGAAGTTTTCAAGGAGATTTGAGAAAGTAACTGGAGAATCAAATGTTATGTACATAGGAAGGGGACCTTTCCTGTGATTACACACCCCCATGCCATGTGATCTCTTTTATAAATTATCATCTTAATATAAAAAATTACTCCCACTAAGACTACTCCAGAAGTTCCTCTCTCCAAAATCTAGAACTTTAAATTTCCAACCTAAATGTATTCAGCCACTATATCTATTTATTTTTATGCAAAGACTGTAGTGTAGTTTAAATGCTTCCTTCTTCACTGTTTACTCTCTTAGCAGACCACTGAATAGTAATGGCAATCCAGCTGCTTTTTCTTGATATTTGCAAAGGGGTGGTTTCAAAAGGCTGAAATGCAGGCACAACAACTGCAGATTGCCTGAAATGAATGGCTTTACTATGCCACCCACTAAACTCTGGGTAGAGAAGAAGTCAGTGTGACATGAGAAAGAGAATGGGGAGCTGAACTGACACAGAAAAAAAGAATGAAGAAAATGGAGCAAACCCATGGAAAGGTTTTTAATGGTTGTCAAAGTGAATGAGGAACCATTGGGTTTGTTCACTGATGTGGCCACTTTAATCTGTGCATTTTAAAATTAAGAGCATTTAAGAATGTGGCAGAATTCTGATTGTGCCAGATGCCTTAGAGCAAAAAGTGTGTGAACCAACATCATGCTGCCATCATGAATCCCCTTTTGGGGATAGCAGTTAAATGGGAGAGAACTAGTCAAATTCAGAGGTCTAGAGAACTTGGGGAAAACTGGTCTAAGTCAGTGCATAGGCAGTCAGCAGCCTTTATCATATCACTCCCGCCTTTCAACCCAGGAACCCATGCTGCTGACTCATGCTCCATACTCCTTCATTGTCTGTTGGGGCTCGTTTTGTCAAGAAGACCTAGTCCTGCCATTGCCCAAATGCTCTCTTGCTGTTTATTTATCTAACATCACAAAAAATGTTAAGCTGCACAGACTTGAGTGTGCCTTTCATAAGTGCTCTGGTGGAATATATAGAGCTGAGTGACTCTGCATGAGAAGTGCAGAATCCAGGTGTTATCCTCTCAAAAGCTTTGTGCAGTTGTAGCCCAGTAGGGAGCTTACCAATGGAAAAAAGTGTTTACCCAGGACTGATGGGCAACACACTGAGCCTTCCAAAGGCATCCCACCTGGTTGGGGTGCCCTGGCATCTGCTGCACTGCTGACCTGCTGGAGCTGACAGCTTCTGGGAATTCAGAGTGGGCTTCTCAAGACATGGGCAGTCCAGCGCTTCTCTATTAATAGCAATGTTGACTTGGACTGGGTTTCAAATGAGTAATTATTTAGGCCAGCACTTCTCCTTTCATGATCTGTGTCTGCAATGTTTTTTGCTGCTCCAAAAATGATGCTCTGTCCCACACTGGACCATGAACTACCTCAAATCTAACACAAACCAAGTATGTAGGTGTAGCTGTATGTAGATGTGTCCACAAATGCCTTGGTTTCCTCAGCTTTGGCATCTGAGCTGCTGATCCTTTGAATTACTGCATAACTTGGACTTCATGGTAAGCTTATGACAGCTCATTAGCACGCAAGTCTGAGTGAGCCAGCACGGTCTGAGCACTGTTTGGGCAGGAGCTGGTTATCCTCATCATTATTATCAAGCCAGCCTCAGTGTCAGCGATGTGACACAAAACATTACAGACTGCTCCTCATTGCTGGCATCATTAGAAAAGGTTCTGGCAGCAACCAGAGCAGCAACATCCACAGCTTCTTAGAGTTCTTGTCGCTCCTTTGCCTCTAACCTCAGCTGCCAAGGAACTGTGATGTGCAGCGAGGGATAACTTCAAAGGAAGCTGCTCGGTAATCATGTGGGTTTCGCTCTAGCAGTCACCACCTCGTATCACAGACCCTGCTCTTTCTCAGGTCTGTGAGGCACATGACAACATACATTATTTAGTCATCCATCCTGTCAGAGCAATGGAGGTTCTGGGGCCACCTGATATTCCTATTTTACTTTCACTAGCCAAAAATTACTTCTTTTTTAAAAACTATTGATCCATTGAATCTCTCTTTGATTTTTATTAGAACAGTGTGTCGCAGCAGCAGTCTTTGTCAAGCAAAACACTAATTAGCAGGACCAATGATGACAAATCTGATCCCAAAGGATGGATTTGGAATAATTATAGATGCATTTGCACAGTAATAGTGAGCATAGTGTTACAGCATGATGAGTTGTTAAGTTACATGAATTATACTGAAGTTTAATTGTTTAGAGTCTTGATAGCCCCACTAGGGAAGACTTTTTTTTTATATTTGACTCTAATCTTTATACTTTGAAGAATAAACTATTTTTAAAAGTTCAGACTTCTTGAGGGTTTTTTTCCTAGCTTGTTTTATTTTCATTGATTTTTATAGCTGCACAAGAAGATTAAATATATGAAATGTCACCAAACTTATAGTTATTAGTACTGAACTTGAAAACTGAGAAATACAGCACTCAGATATGTTCTATATATATCTCTGAATTAAATATAGCAGTGCTGTACTTCTTTATAAATGGGATATGCAAATTTTAAAATTCCACAGATTTTACCCTAAAATTCAATTTAAAATAAGAAATTAAACTGTCCACAAGAGACAAAATATAACTTTTAAATAATCTGGAAAAGTTGTAAATGGTAATTTTTTAAATGCAGAAATGCAGGTATTATATAACAATTTAAAGCATGTGATATAATCTTTTTTTATATATATAACAATTCTAACATGGAAAATAAATCTGTAGGTTTTCAAATTTACATTGCAGCACTGGTAAAAAGAATCATGGAGTCCCTGCAGCAAACCACAGCCTTGGAAGTGCCACTGAAGGTAGAAACAATTCTGAATTTCCATTACTGTCTCAGGCATACTTAGCTGTGTACATTAGCATCATATTAGGAATCTATCAACAACTGCTTTGCCTTTCATTTCAATTGTTTCACTGTCATATTTTTGGATAATTGCTTTTTCAAATTACTATAAAAATTCTAAAGGAAAATAACAGAAAGAAAGTCAACCTCACTTTTGGAAAGTGAGATTGTCTTAGCAATGCAGTATGGTAATTTCAAAATCTATTTCATTCATTGCTATGCAACTTCTGCTGGGTGTGGTGGAGTGAGAAGTATGTCCCTTTAATAGGCTTTCTAGATGTGCCAGGCATTCGTTACTGCTGAAAAAATACTGCAAAAGATCTTTCTTCAGTAATTTTCACTTAGAAAATGAGTCTATTTAACATTTCTGCATGGATGCCTAACACACAGAGCAGACAAAATCATTGGTCACTCCTAACAGTAGAGGACATCACCTACCAGACCAACAACAGTAAAAAGTGAGTAGATAGCTACACAGCTATTGTATCTATCTATGTATTTACCTAATTGTAATTATTTTATAAAATAATTACATTTTTCTCTCTACAAAACTGGTACCATCACCCTAGCCTACTGCTCAGCTTTTGTTGCTAGATAAAAGGCTATATAGTTCCTGGGAATCCCTAAACTTAAGTGAGCAGCAGTCCAAGGGTTTCCAGCTTCCTGAGAAATGCTGTTGCCAGATCACTCACTCAGCAGTAACACTCAACAAGATTCAGGGACAGAAAAAGTTGCATTCAAATTATTTCAGAAATGGTTGCAACATTCAGGCTTGCACTAATGGAAACTGTTGAAAAAGAAAACTACTAGATAATTTCTGTCTTGTATTTCTTCCTCAAGATCTTCTGTATCTATTTAAGCATTCCAGCCACTTTGTGAGGCTTTCTCTGGAGGTCTTGTAGGGGTCTTTCTGGGTCCTTAGGGAGCCCATCCTTCCCACAAAAACTGAGAGAAGATAACGAGCGGTATCCAAGATCTAAATTACTCTTTCTGCTTCCCATACGGATTTCCCCCCACAGTATTCACTTACCCCTTGTGTGATTTTACATTCCTGTTTACCAAACATGGTCCAGTGACATCTTTTGGCCATAGTGGGATTATAAATTTCTTGCACTGATGCTCCCAAGCTTTGCAAACTGCATTTCTGTAGGTTGCTGACATTGTACACCTGTGCTTGCCTAGCTTCTTTTGTTACAAATTCCTTGGGGGAAAAAAAAAGCAGCAAGAGTGTTTTTCAAGGTATACTACATTTAAATATTTTTAATTACAGTATTAGATACCTAGCACTCATGCTGCTATAAGGTTCATAAAAATAATCAAATATGGTATTATTGATGGCATATAAAGTGAATAGCCCTTCCTGGATAGTTTCAGGAGACCTTTTGTTAGCTTTTTCAGAGGTAACAGCATTCATACTTTGTCTGAGGAAGTCATTGCCATGAAATAAATATGAACACTTTAATAGGTTTCTGAGAAAGACAAATGTTTACATAGTTACTGAGAGTGTTCATAGTTACATGGGTAGAATATCGTTTTGGTGTTACATATTTCAGACTAACCATTCAGTGGCAGAAGTTTTCAATGTCCTGTGGACAAAGTGGGACATACCAACTTATTCACCTCTGTTCAAGGTGTGTCTTACTGTCACGCACTGACAAATTCATCCCATCAAATGCATTAAACAAATGGATTCAATATGAAAACAGTAATTCTCCATTAAACATGAACTACATTTTAATAGGTGAAAAGAAACACATTCTTGGACAATAAGTAGTTCTCTGGGGTTTTCAAAGATTAGGACTTTTTAGTAGACAGTAGAAGTATTTGGAGATACACCTTTCATTACCCTTCTTTGGTCTCCTTTTCCTAAGCAAATTACTGTAGGAGTCCTGACAGACTTTTGCTCGTGCAGTGTGTTAGACTTCATGCATCATGAAGATACTTTATCTTCCTCTGAAGCATCACAAAGAGATCAATGACAGAGGCCAGATGGAAAACATAAAATTTGATCTCAGGGAAGAAATTGAGAGTGATATTTTTGTTAAAAGTCTGTATTTTTGTTCATGTTGTTTACCCTTCTATACAGTAGGAATATGTCTTTTAGGATTAGAGACATTGAAGATGAAAAGACTTTTGTGAAATGCTCCTGCTCTCCTTCAGCAGACTTACTTCAACTAAATATGTATTATGTGCTCTGTTAATATGAATATTATTTTTTAATATGGAGACAAAATGTCACTAAAGTAGAGCACACATATAGTCTTAATGGGGAGAGATCTCTTTTTCTTCTTTGAGGTAAAGGATGCTTTATCTTTGAAGTAGCTTTTTTATCCAAAATATAGTCCATGCTAATGAGGCAGCTTTCATGTCAACAAATCTACTGCTTACCAGAGTACCAGGAACTGCAAAACAAACTGAAATTAAACCAAAGCAACAACAAAAATACCCCAAAATTTGAAAAGTGGGTGGTAAAAAACCCTTAGTATCTTAGTGTATTACTGGCAAAGTTGCTGATGATAAACATCAGAATCATAATTTGCAGCTCTTTTGAAAAGCATAAGATTAATTTTGCTTTAGTGTATTCCTTGCAATTCAGTAACATGTATTTGCAATTTGAAAACTAGAGGTTGTTACGGTATTTTTATCAAAATTGTAGCAATAATTGGGTATTAATAGAAATGGAGAGCATTTTTTACTGGATGGGCATGTAATCTAGAGCAGTATCAACATCCAAAGCAAAAAGCAAAAATAGTAATCTTGCGATATGTGATGTGTTTATTTGTTTAAATTTTTATATTTTTTTTTCTGACAGGTTCCCTTGAAAGTGATTGTCACCACTGGGAAATCATGGGGGTGTATGACAGAATTGCAGGAGATGTAAAGCTGTCATCGGGGATGTTATTCAGTACCCAAACACCTCATTGGCCTGTGCTGATTCCTCGCTGAATCACTAGGCAACAGCGCTGCTGGATCTTTCATAAGCACCTAATACTCTGCATGTGAATTTTTTTACTTCATTTTGTCTGTAGCCCTAGGCAACAGCAGTGAGATAAAACTGGTTTTTACCAGTTCATTGTGTTTCCTTTAGCCAAGGTAACCAGCGGGGAGCTGCTTTTGTTCACAGCTAAATTACTACATGTAAGAAATGAAACAAGACAGTATTAACCCTTTGGGAGCATCACAAATATGTTTGAGTTACATGAATGTTTAGACTTTACTGTTAAATATTTTGTGAAGTGCTTGTGTTAAAATACTTACAAGCTGGCATTATTTAAGCTATATCAGCAGATGCTTAACTGTTGTGTTCAGCTTATTTTGTATTTTGTGAGTAGAACTTAGTTGCTTGGTGTTCATCACATACTAAATGTTCTGTTCCCCAGATTTAGAAAAAGAGTTAATTAAGTTAATTTTTATTTAGAATTTTAGAGGAAAACAGGGAAACAAAACTAGAAGTCTTAAAAAGTCTTAAAAATGAGATTGTTGTCAATTCAGTTAATTTCAAACTGAATTTTCACACTGTAGCCTTAGCATACTTTAGTGGAAGTATTACAGTTTTGCCTAATCTATTATTTTTATTACTGATATAATGTTAAATATTGTTTAGATAAATTTTAGGATTCTGTCTTATACTTTTAGGATTCGGGCTTTTGCTTTAATGTTTGTATTTTTTATTAATAATTTGTTTTTCTGTGGAGTTTATTCTTTAAATGAGATTTGTTTCATAACATTACTGTTTTACAAATTCTGTCTCTGGGCTTGTGGAATATGAAACTGTCCTCAAAGTCTAGTAATTATTCAGAAGTTGAAGTCCAGCACAAAACTTGTAAGAGTTGTTCAGTAGGTTTCAGCATTAAACAATCAAAGTCATACAATTTAAATTTTAGAACTGTATGGTTCTAAAGACTTTGCAGCATTTTAAATTTGTATAATTAAATAATTTTACTTTGCACTTAAAGTCATTAAACTATTAAACATTGTTTTCTTGTGTTGCTTATTAATCATATATAACCTGTCAGCTGAAATGAGTCAGTAGTTTCTAAAAATTGGTTCTTATAGTAAAATTGGCAGTGATAATGTAAGCAAAGTCAGAACCCTCTGCATATGAATTGGGCATTGGCTCTTGGGCTGGGGGTCCAGCTTGCATGGCTGAGACACCGTGCCAGGTCCTGCAAGCAGAGGGTCTGATCCCAGCTCTCCAACAGGGAAGAGATTGCACAAGTTTTCTTCTGCTTTTTGCTATTTCCAAGCCCTCTGTGTTCACAGTGGCATCAAGTGTGAAATGTTCTACTGTCTCATCTCTCATTCTTCTTGAAGACCTACTGGCTTTGGGAGGCCTGTATTAATTAAGCTCTGTTTCCCTGAGGCTACACTGCTAACCTTCCTACTATATGGGGGAAATAATAATTTTTTGGTCCATTCCCAGCTGATTTCCACCTTGTGTATTTTTCTTAGGAGGTATACTTTTACACTAGATAGGTGGTGTATTTTTTCAAGTCCCGAACAACACTAGGAATACCCTTCAGCCCAACAAAAAACAAAAACATGCTTAAGAACAAAAAGAACCTCAGTCCACTTGTGTGAATTGACATCTGTTCAAATATGAAGCTACAGAAATGCAGAGGTCACCATACAGAACAAATTTTCAAACACAACCCTTCACAAAAGGCTGTCAGTCACAGTTCCCCAGATGTGTGCACTTTGTGTAGGTTGTCATACAGCAGGCAAAGTTAATATTTTATTCTCCTTGTGTCACAGTTTCTTCGTGGTTTTAAATTCCCAAAGAGTCAGCTACCAGAAGGAAGAGGGCCAATCAATAAAGCACCACTTTATTACACGTGTCCAAGGGCTCACTCTGTGTATACTGGTGTGAGGGCAAAAGACAAACTGGCATAATTTTGGAGAATTGTTACTGACCAAGGTCTCAAGACTTGGTGCAGTTTGTATCCCCATAACTTGCAGAATACATACCATGAACTCGGTATATCATTCCAGTGCTCCAGATTCTCCAGTAAAGAAACTGAGAAGCTTTCTCCACTTGAGAAAGATTAGTGTTTGCAATTCATTTCCCAGCAAGGTCCTCTGGACAAGGCATCAGTTTTACCACTGTCTGCTGATCTATGTATAATCATAAAATCTGGGCAGTGCAGTTTTTCCAAACCTTGGGCAAGGTCTGAATCTAAAGAGCCATTATAGGGAAGCAAGGCCAGTTCTGACCACAGATTTCCTCCCAAATAAATACAGGTGAAAATATTCAGTATTTGATGACTGCCTGGAGTTCCTTTGGGTGGCACAATAATTTCACACCACAGAACTCTAGACCCTTATTATAATAAATAACCACCTGGTCAGGTTATTTTAACTCTGCGTGAGAAGGGCTTTAAAACATGGTTAGACTTGACCAGGAATAATCATAAGAGCCCTTTTCCATCCTTAAAGCTCTTTATTTGATCTCTAAAATTATTCCCTTTTTCTCAAAACCTATGAAGAGGTACTGGGAGAGCAAGAAACAAAAACTGCTGTTTGAATTGCAGAACCTGTACTACTACAGAATCGCAGAACCTACTACACAGAAGTGCTCATCAATGAGCATGGGAAATCACAGAATACGTGGGGAGAGGTTGTACTTAGTTTCAGATATCCTTTGTGAGCAGGAGTTTCCATAACTGATTCTCTGAACACACTAATAGCCCCTTTTGAACTGACTTGTGTCTTTAATTTCAGGTGTGTCTTTGGTGGCCCGAATCTTCCTTTAGATCATCTGTAAATCTCTTTGTTTGCCATGTGATGTAGTGGGGAAGGAGCACGGTTTGAAAATACTTTAACCAGTGTCTGTGGGAAATGGAACAGCAGAACTGTTTCCCGGTGTTTGCAGGGGATGACATGACCAATACTTACCTGCTTACAAATCTTGTAATGTCCACACACCACTGTGGGACAGCAGGACTCTGATCTTGAATGTTGGTCCAACTTGATAATAACCATAGCTCGAACACTGGCCTCAGATTTTAGGTGAGCAAAACATTTTAAACGTGAGAGGGAAAAAAGGTCTCAGTTTTTGAAAACAGAGTGGATTAAGAGATTGAATCTGCTAGAGCACCCAGGACATCATTTGTTCATGTTAATGATTAAGAAAAAGTCCTTAATAGTAAACTCATTTCATTTTTTGGGAGTCAACAAAATCTGTTCCTGTCATTTCTTGTTTAATCTGATTTTAAAAGGAGGCCAAAGAACAGGTTCAAGGTTGTATTATAGTTTCCTCATATTTCCTCCTTTTCTTGCCTCATGAGCAGAAGACCAGACTGGACAATCCCTGAGTAACCTGGTTTGACCTCATAGCTGACCCTGATTTGAGCAGGAGATTGGGCTGGACACCTCCTGAGGTCCCATCCAACCTGAGTTTTGGTCCTCTGTCACTCCTCAGTTAGACAAGAGCAATCACGTGGGTGGAAGACAAACGAGAAATTCCCTTCAAACATTCTGCTGCACCACGGTGAAGTATATAGAGCTATACCAGAAGAAGTCCCAGAAATGTTTTGGGATTGCATTCCTCCTTCCCACCTGTGTTGCCTCACTCTGTGCCAGCATTTACTATATTCCCTGGCTCACAGGCTCACTTTTGGCTGGCATACTTCCTTTTGGTATTAGCACATTGTCAGAAACATTCAGGGACTGGAAAGGAATAGTTTTTTCTGCCATTCTGCAATAGTTTTAGTAGAGAGTGCATCTCTGAGTTTAAAATAAGTTTCAGTCATGTCCTGTCTTTGCCTTCATGAGAAACATCCCAGCCTGATCAGCTCCTCTCAGCCACAGTCAGCTGGTTCTGTTGAGACATCTTTTTGAAGTGCATTTCTACCACCAGTTTTTGTAAGTCCATTGTGTTATCAGCATGTCATTATTATCTGCTGTAAGTCCAGGCAATTTGATATCCTCTCTGCTTGTGTTTTGAATTCTGGATGTCCAGCTTCCAGCCAATGTTTGCACATTTTCTGTGCACCTTTCCATATCACCTACTCCATTCAGGGCTAATTATTTGCACAGTTTTTTTGCTTCTTTCTTCCTCACTTTTGCTCCCTACACTGATAGTTTAATCCACTGCCAATCTTTCCTCACAGATACTGTTACTATTTCTAGTAAAAATCTCACTATTAATTGTCCACAAGCTAAAAAAAAGTCGCTTTCTACCTCTAACCTTTGTGCCCTCAGTTCACTTCTCTCTGCCATTTGGCATGACATTTATACATTTATGGCATTTTGGAGACTGTTTTCCAGCTAACTGTATTTTTACTGTTGTTCATTTCATGATTAATTTTTCTATGCTATCAAAAATTGACTGTGGAAATTATGGGGTTTCCCCCCCCCTTCATTTTTTGGCAGCTTCATCTGCTGTGCACACTGAATTTTGCACATCTAATTATTCAAAAGTGTCATGCATCAGATTACAATCCCATTTTCCAATTGGTGTGTTAAGCAGAGAACTGTAGTTACAGGCTCCTGAGAATCAGCCTCCATCCTCCCCACGAGTGGCTGCTGCCTGCTACACTGCCTTACTCTACAGAATTGGCTGAGACAAAATTAAATATCTCCCTGTGTTACTTGGCCTCTTTGCAATGATCCATTAGTCCACATCCAGCTGAGTCCAGAAATTAGTTAATTGCTGATTTATCCTAAATGTCTTACTGGTGTCTGGTTAGGTGAAGAAGACAAATGTCCTCAGGACTTGTGCCAGAAATTTTTTTCCCTCTCTTTTTAACGCCAAGCTATGCCCCAAAGCCTGTTCAGGCTGATGATTGACTCCAAACTGCATGTGAAAGACACCTATAAGAACTTTATTTCTTCACAATGAATAAATTCTGCAGCAGTTTGAAAGCTGAGCCACCCTCCTCGCCTGCCAGCAATCCCCATCTCTGTTTATCTTCCCATCCGTTCACTTGAACCATGATGTTAAATTAAATAAGCTTCCCAGGGAGGTTTTCCTTTAAATATAATGAGCTTTTGTAACATATGAGC
Organism: Atrichornis clamosus; assembly: GCA_013400975.1. Classification (NCBI taxonomy): domain Eukaryota; kingdom Metazoa; phylum Chordata; class Aves; order Passeriformes; family Menuridae; genus Atrichornis; species Atrichornis clamosus. The sequence continues at coordinate 76,464 of WBMZ01008314.1, forward strand.
TGGGAGAAGTCAACATCTTCCCTTGAGGCCTCTGTGGGTCTCAGATGAGGTTAAAAAAGTGTTGTAAATGTTGGGCTTTAGTCAAACTCTCTGTGTTTGCTGCTTCTGATACTATGGCTTGTGATACATTTGATTTTTCTTTTGGAGCTGACTTTTTTTTAATCCTTTCACTTTTTCTCATACTTGACCTAAACTTTAGCCTTCTCCTGGCATTATCCATATCCCTTAACACCTTCCATCCCTGGTAATCAGGTTGGTAATCACATCTTTAATTCATCCTACACCTCCAGTCTGGGCAGACATTTATAATTGCACAACAAACCAAATATTTTTCTGACAATGAGCCATATCTTTTTTTCCTGGGAAGCTCTTGAATCCTGTCTATATTGCTTTTGTAAAATTGAAATCTTGCTTTAAATCCTTCTGATCAACAGGTTTATAATTCAAAAGGGTTTTAACACAGTGAAATAATAGTATAAGATGAATAAAAAGAAGTGATTTCAGTGAGGATAAGTTCAAAGCTTCACATAAAAGCTACCCAAATTAGGCAATATACTTCCCAAAATGTAGGGAACAGCTAGCTAGGTATCAGTTTCAGGAAAAGACCAGGATTTGAAGGTGTTTGTGTAATGATCAAGAGTGGTATAATCAATCCCTCCATTCGCTTCAGCCCCAGCAAGGGCTCAGTTGAATGCCCTGCCCAATTTTCACAAGTGCATTTCAGAAAATAAGTGGAGCAACAGGAATTCATAGGAGAGCAACAAGAATGATCAGAGCTGTAGACAATATCACCTGTGAGGAAAGACTGCAAAAATTTAAGTCGTTTGACCTTGAGAAGACTAGGAGAGATCTAAAAGGAGTCATCCAGTATGAGGCAGGCTGTCATGAAGGGGGTAAGGAACTGCTCTACAGGCCCCCAGGAGACAGAATGAGAAGAGAGGGGCTTACGTTTCAGCAAGGTATAGCCAGGGGAGATGCTAACCAAGTCTTTCTATAGAGTGCTAGTGATAATTAAGCATTTGAATGGACTTGTATAGAGCTTTCTGATATTTATTACTATGCATTTCTAGAACAGGATTGACAAATACACATCACAATATATTTATGCTTCTTTGATCCTGCTTCAGGCCAGGGGCAGAGGTGGAGCAGCCCATTGGGATTCTTTCCAACCCTAGTTCTGCCTTCAGACAACAGCACATACAGCAACAGGAAAGGTGCCATTGGCTCTGCAACAATACCAACAAATCAGACCCTCAGTTTACATCCCCAGTGCAGAATGAAGGTGCTTCCAGTACAATGTGTGTTAGCAGTTCTGGGCAGGCTCTGTACTGTGTAAGAGGAAACAAAGCTCCCTGCCACACCTCCCTTTGAAGCTGGCCTTGCTTTGAGCTGGGGACAGGAGCAGAAGACCATCAGAGATCCTTACCAATCTCAATTTTTCTGTGAGTTTAAGTAGCCACCAATAGCAGAGGTGAAGCATCCTTCTTTCCTGCTGGGTCATTCCCAGCTAGAATCCCACCTGGCCCAGCTCTGCACGCTGCCTGGATGACACTGCCAGGTTCTTATTTGCCTCAGGGAAAGAGTCAGTAATGATGCTTTTTAATCATTGGAGTTTTACTAGAGAAAACTGGAGTTTTCTGATGGAGTCTGTCTCAACTAGTGCAGACGGATTTTTTTTTTCTTCATACTGAAAAAAAACAGCTAAGGGTTTTCTTCTGACCCATCCTTGATCTTTAAAGGATCTTGATCTTTTGATCAAGCAAAAAGTAGTAGTGTTCAAACCTCTAGACTTCTCTTTGTTGTTTCCCTTTCTCTCCATACATCTCCCTACTTGCCAGTGACTGTTCATTGCCAATTCCTTATGGATAATATGTTGCAGGAATGACTGCATCGATGTGTTGAGCTGAGCAAGCTTTATTGGGATCTGGGAAATGGGGCATGTCTTGATCAAAAAGCTCCTGGACAGGGTTGGTGATCACCAGCTGAGGACTGGTGATGGGAGTCCCCTCCATAAGTCTTAAGAAGGCACCTTTAGCTGGATGAGATAAAAATCCCAGGTACTTGCACTGCAAAATTTATCTGTGTCTTTGTACGGGACTTGCTGTTCAGCTGGCTGAGGTTTTGACATGTTCCCTCACCCAGTGTCAGCCTTTTTATATGTAACATGTCAATGTATGTAACATATACATAACCCTGTGATTGTTTAAACACAGCAACATACAAATTACGGTCTTTTCCCTGAAAAAAACTTACAAGATCAGTAAATCATAAGGCAGAAAACACTACTCCCAGACAGCTCCTTTAGACTGGGCAGGGAATAAAGTTTGTGGTCATCAACCTTCCATTAGAAATTACTGGACTTCTTTCAATGTTGGGCAACATCTAAATTTCTTAAAATATGATTTCCACATACCCTAATATGTTTAAGGTACACAATTTTGACTTTAGAGATTATTTTTCCCTCTGTTTCAATTCTGAAGAAGACATGCTTCTGCAACGAGCAAGCTCAAATCACAAAATGGGCATAAAGACTTATAGTCCCAAATACTCCTTCTGGTTCATTTAGTAGAACTCATCATTGTGAAGCACCTACATGAAGATTTTTTTCCTCTTTTCAGCCAGAAACACTGATTTTTATTTTTTCCTGACTGAAGACTCTATTCAGAACTATCACTGTCAGTTCATTTGGGAGCCTGAAAGCAGCAAAACCACACATCTGTGACTTATTCGACAGTGAGCATGAACTTGGATCATTTGAAAGCCATCAGCACTTGACAGGCATGATTTGGGATGTATTGGCTTTTGTGTAATAAGTGCACCTGACACTTCTGGTTGGCCATGAAGTGTGTTTGTGGATCCCAGCCCACCCCAGCACCACCCTCCACTTCCTGCTCATGCACTTGGTGTGTCCATCCTTCCCACACAGGGAGAAGAGACCCACTGAGCTGGGCAATTGATCTTTGCTTATCTGGAAGTACAGCTTAGGTCAAATGAACTACTGCCCCCTCTTTTTATCAGCAGTTAGTATGAGGATCACTGAGCATTGCTCAGCCTGACAGGAGTAGCAGGAGCTGGCAGACTTGATGTCACACAGCATTTTTAGGATCAGGTATAACTCAGCACTCCATAAAATGCCTAAGACCTGTCTCTTGTTTGCCAGTCCTCTGAATATCCAAGCAGCCTGCTCAAAAAAACCCCGTGCACAGGGAAATGTTTGATTCTGCCCCTCTGGGGTTTAAGTGTCAACTTCTGGGATTCACTTCCTTGAATCTCATTTCCATGGCTTTTCGCTCTAACACTCAGGAGACTGTTCCTTCCTTCAAAAGGCAGTCAGAGCAATGGACATTGCTGCTGCTCCTGTCCTTTTATCTACAAAGTGTAGGAAACCTTTCTCCCTGAAAGGCTTTCAACATCCACTACCCACAGGAATGCTTTAATCACTGGATTACGGGATGTTCTGCCGAGGAGCTTTCTGTGCTCCCTCTTGGGGCTGACCACTGTACATGAAATAATCAATATTTGCCCAGGGAGAGAGAGAGACAGAGAAAAAAAAAAATCACAACTGTCCAGCCTCCAAGTTGCTCCATCCCACAGAAAAGCCTGGACTCTGTCTCCTGTCTTCAATCTGGGGAATGCTTCGTGGTTCTAAATTTGTCTTTGTATGTAAATCAGAGCAAAGTAGAATGGACTCTCTGTTGTGTAATTGCCCACAGGTACACCCCAGTGAAATTCCTCTCTTTTGCCCTTGGGCTGGAAAGCTTGGCACTTTTGTTATCACTCCTGCATTATGGATCCTCCATGTCCTCCTTCTTCATGCTCCACACTTATGATACAGAGCCAGGAATGCACTTTCATGTCTCTGCTTCCCCTCCATCATTTTCTGACTCAAAGGTAAGAATTTAAGCTGAAATTCATTTCAAGTTTCCTTATATTTCAGTTATTTCAATAGATTATCTTAGCAGCAGGTGTTATTCACTCCTCTTCCCACTCTACCTCCTGCTTTTTTTGCTCATTGATACTTCTGTACCTAACAGTTGCCAATAACATTTTTTTTACTTCTTACTCCAAGGACATTCATCCTCAGCAACAGCAAAGTCTCTTTTTATACTTGTGGGGTTGTTTTTTTTTTAAATTTCCAAATCTGCCAGCTTAAAGCATTGTCCTGTTTGTGGTGCAGTTGAACACATTAGTCATAGGGAGGAAACTGTGGAATTGGAATTTTTTACTGCCTACATGAACCTCACATTGTAGGCTAAGTGTTTATCTTCAGATATTTCCTTTTCCTGCCTTGGAGAAATGGGGAAACAAACCATCATATTGCTTGGTTCATAAAGCCATTGGACTAAAAATCAGTTTTGAAAACACTTATTGATATGCAGTTCAAAAACTAAGGGTTCCTTTCCCCAAAAACTAGTGATATGACAGAATTCAGCAGATAAAACAGAGGCTAAAGGAAACCTGCATGGAAAAGACTCAATTCCGAAAGCATGGAGATGCTATTAAGAAGCCTCTGTCTTTCTGCTTCCCACAATTAAGCAACAGGAAAATTTTGAACCCTTTGGTGCTGATAACTGAACTTGGACATCACTGCAGGAATCCAAAGTCTCAGGCCTGCTTTGTAATTTTAGCATCTGCAAGAGGTTTAGAGACGAACCACAATTTAGAGCAGCCCTCCTAGGGTGCATCTTGAACTGCATCATGATTTCTTGCCTCAGGTTGTTTGAAATTTCATCCGAGCCATCTGCACACCACTGCTCTTCCAGGCAACTTAGTGCTTAAAGGCCCAGGCATTCCTCTTCACAGTGTGTGCTGGGAGAGATCTCAATTTTTGCTTACAGATAAACAAGGTTTTCAGGTCACTTCCCTTTGGTAAGATCAGTGGTCCTCTTGTTCCATCAGGGTATGGCACAGGACTGTGAAAGTGCAGCCTCTGGCAATGCTGGCAGTCAGAACACAAGATGAAGCCACTGCCAAGGCAGGCTGTATCAAACATTTTAGGGGAAATGACCTTATATTTCTGTTTCTTTCTGTTTTCCTTAGGTTCTGACATGCCTTGTCTGTAAAGACTGTTTTTGAGTCACCTGCACAGAATGTGGCCTTTGACAATCTACCCCAAAGGACTTCAGTGCCAGAGCCACACAGATTCTTCATCTGATTGTAAAATAAATCAAACCAGTCTATTTGAAGACCTGTATTTGTAATAATTGGGATGGTTTGTGGGTAGAAGTCATAACTAATAGGTTTTATTAGACTGAGCAGGATAGACAAAATGTTTGGCATTTACAAGTTAAATGTCTAACTCTGGTAGTGCTCCCAGAAATCATAATTAAGTAGGAACTAAATGGCTTGTTTTCATTAAAACATTTTGCCAGGAAAATAATGCTGATAGGTATTTCACTTCCAAGAACTTCATCTCCCAATAAACTGACTAAGGGTTACTATATTGAATTTCAGCAAATGCCTCCACACCTGTGACAAGAATTCACTCTCAGTACAGTTTGGGGAGCTCAGTGGTGTTGGACAGTCGGGAGCACAGCGTGAGCTGCAGGAGCCACTTGGGAAGGTGACTGCTCCAGGGAAGGTCCTGTGGGAAGCTCTGCACCGTGTTCCTGCCCTGCTGGAACACCTCCTGCAGGTTCATAGACTGAGAAATCCCTTTAAACTGTCACTCCATGGGTACTGCTGAAGGAAAGAGGTGAAGAGGGGCGAAGACCCTCTGGGCTACCTCTTACAATGCAGGCAATGGGCAGAGGTAACCCTGCCGTGTGTCTGCGAGCTGCACACTGAGGGGCTGCTGCAGCTGCAGCCACTCCGGGTTAGAGCACCTTGGTCAGAGCAAGAAGCACCGGTGAAAGTGGCTTGGACCTGTCAGCTCTGCAGCGTGAAAATCACACAACCTTTGTTAAACTCTTTAGCCATAGAATGAATGTGAACAGAAGTGTGTAGCGTTCTTTAATTTAGTGGAAAGGGAACAAAGAAACAATCTTAAACCTTGTTCCTTACCTCGACCTCATGTTTCATCTAACACAGATTTTATACAATGACAGACAACACAGCGAGCAAAGCTCTCTGGGCAGCCACCTGAAAGCTTAGGGAAGGAGCTAGATAGCCTCCAATTCTGCAAGTAGCAGTTTACACACAAGGAGAACTGGGCTACTGCACATCAGGAAAATATTTCTTCAGTTGAAACTCACAGCTTTTAAAAAGAGTTTTCTAAAAATGAGGTTTTGAGTACAGAAAGGAAAACAAGACACACTTGGACACATTATTCTATGTTAGCACAGTCGAAGTTTATTAAGTTCACAGCTCTTACCCATCTGACATGGCCTTTTGTAGGGCCTGAGCTTCTGTGCTGTTTTCCCTTAAGACTTCTTTACATATGCAAAAAATACGGAAAATCTGTGTGGAAGCTCTGGTGACAAATCCTTTGAGACTATGACATGATGAAGGAACAAACCATCTCAATGAATAATTTTGCAGTTTATTAGCATAGTGAAGTGTTTTGATTACTTTTGCTTAAGTGAATGACAAAGGAACTGTTTTATCATGTACCCTGCTCATTTCACTATTATTTGTCCTATTGAAAGCTATCTTTTTTTTAATTAGGCATAGACATGGCACATTCCTAGGACCAGAGGTGTCACAACACTGATATTAATTAAAGGCTACTACAGAAATAGTAGATAATCATGTGATTGAGCTGTGCTTCTCAGATGTTCAGAGTCTAGAAAAATAAACAATCCCTAGGGGGTGAAAGGATATTTATATTTTAGCCTACATATCTTGCAAGTGCTCAAGCTATCTGTGTGACTTGTTCATGTTTGCCATGCAAACAGAGCATATAATAAACCTAAACAACTCAGCACAAGAGTAAGGGAGAAGACAAAAATATTCCTTGCCTCTCCAGCTGGTTAACTCTCCCAAAGCACTGCTCACTGCCTGGCTGGGCTCGCCTCAAATCATCTAAACACAGGGTGTCTGAAAGGGTACTAGATCCTCATGTTTAGCCAGCTGAATCATGTCCTTGGTATTTCTAGAGGGCATTACTGTTCATGTCTAAATCTATTGTGTGTCTGATAGAAAGAGTGTAAAAAACCCAGCATACTTCACTAAATGCAGTATTTGTGCAAGTCACAGGGAGGAAATCCTGCCAGGCTGCCCGAAATCTCAAGTACTGGTTTTAAACACTGCAATAGACCTGAAGCGTGAAGGGGAATTGCAGTTCTGCTCCTTAAGGCCTGACTGAAGGAGATAGTGTGTGATAATTGTAGGTGTATTAATTGACATTTAGGAGACTAATACTGCAGTGATAAAAAGCTCAGATCTAGCATCAGTTAGAAATGCCTCAGCCTTGAAAATTTAATAGCCTATCATGGACATTTTTGCTGCAGTTTAATGTGCCCAAGTGACAGCCATACAAGCTTTCCTGTTTGGGAACCAAAGTACCACAACAGCTACTGGAAAGTTTTCATGCTATTGTATTTGTAGACACTAGTTGTCATTTGATTTTTTTTCCCTTTTCATTTTTTTTTCTTCTTGAACCACATTCACCACACTTGGCAATGCAAAAGGAGTATCTCCAGTTGGGTTCTTTTTTACAGTGGACTCAGTGGGAGAGGTGGGTGTACAATATACATCTGTGCATTTGTAAGAGGAGAAAAAGGTAACTACATTACAGAAATATATATATTTTTGAGTTTTTATATGAACTGACATACATACAGGCTAATAATAATATTTTAGACCTCGTTCTTGCATTAGAGAATAATTTGAACAGAATGCTAATCTTTGCAATGTGAGTTAGAATCACAGTGTGGGGTTTTTTCCCCTGTGGTTAACCTCGAAGTTATTTTAGGTGGTGTTTTGCTGGATATTCTGCACTAAAATGAAAGGAAGAACAGCTTCACTATCATGGAATTGTCTGTGTGTATATCCACGATGGGATATGCCCACAGGGGTAGCTGGAGAGCAGTGCAGACGCTCCCTCTGCTCCCTCTGCATACCCCATGCATTCAGCTTTCGGAGGCGTGGCACAAAGTCTCCTGGGTTTGGAGCCTCTCACCCACCTTCTGAGCCAGAGTCAAAATTCAGATTTTCGTGCAGTTTTGACGTTCAGCATGAGGTCATTATTCAAGGCATGGGACTTCTGTCAGACCAAAGCAATCCAAACCCTACAAGCACCTCTTGAATTGCTCAGCTCCTTTATCCAAGGGGGGGAGAAAAAAGAAAAAGTAAATCTGTATCTGAAGAGAGCATCCAACCCTAAATTCATTTTCTGGGGTGATCTTTTTGGGTTTGAAGGCTTGACCTTCCCCTTGTAATGACTCTCTAATAGTTTTGAGACACCCCATGCTTTAAGAGCAGGAGAAGATCATCGCTGAAGGGACATCAGAGCAGATGGTTCTCCACCTTCCATGCTTGGCAAAGGCCAAGAACAAGCGCTTGTAACCATTTACTCATCCCTCCCTCAAACATTCTTTGATGTTTTGATGACCACATCCTTCCCAAGGTGAGGGTAGGATCCATGCTTCCCACTTGGTGGGTCCTGGTCCAGTACTGAATCCTCTTCCCCTTGATGCTCTGCCCAAATATCTTCCTAATGCACATTATTTAAAGGTTTTTTAATGGTCCACTGACTTCTAGCCTTTCCTTCTGTTCCTTAAAATGTTCCTAAAGAAGTCACAACTTGTAAGACTTAAGTATTTGCTTTTTTCTTTTTTTTTCTTTACATTTCCACAAAAGAAAAAGCACAAAAAATTAATCATGGAAGTGCATCTCATCATACAGACCAGAACATCTCCTGCTCTTGAGAAACAAGGTCCCTTCAGTTTAGAAGCCTGTGGGAGCTATTGATTGCACAAATAAGTTCAGTAGATGGAAACCAACATGGTTCCTAAATTGAAAACATGATCTTGGTTTTTAATGGCTATTATTCAGGGTTCCTGCAAGAAAAAATATGAGTGAGAACATAAATAAAGAGGAGTGAAAGGTAATTCAATTTGCTGTAGGGTTCCTGTCTTCCATCCCAGGTACCTCTCTGCAGAGAAACACAAAGCAGCTGTTTATTCTTTACCTACTCTCAGTCCTTTCCTGCTTAGGTAAAAAAATCTATGTGATTAGACAATTATATTAATACTGGTGGTGAGCAGTTGATTTTTACACTTCTCTCTAGTAGATGGAACCACAATGCAGGTGACCAGGGCAGCTGGACCACACTGAAGACCACCTGAGTTTTCACAAGTAATTCATCTTTACCACAGCATCAAGTCTTTGATTCTCTAACAACCAGGAACATATTTCCCTGTTAAGGCTTTAAGCTTTGGTGACTGAATACAACCATTTACCTTTAAAGCCCCAAAGAATATTTGCTGAAAAAAATGATACTGTTTGTCCTTCAGCTTCCCTGAGTTCTCAGGCACAATTAAGCTTCTCTACAGAGGCATCATGTTAGGATTTATCTCACCTTAGGTGTTTCTAGAATAGACATCTACTGCTGGGCTAGTCTAGACATGCCTTGGACTGGTCATTAATGGGGAGAAATGAGCACTTTTGGATCATGATTCACCTGACTCTGCCTTTGATGTCCAGATGAGAAGATTCATCTCTCTACAAAGTTCATTTCTCCTCTCTTATAACTGACATCAGGTGCTGAATTTACTTTACTGACTTTGCAAATTCAGTCAAGCACAGAAAAGAATGAAAACCTACCATAAAGAAATTAAGAGATTAATTTCCTGACAAATTTGGCAAATTTTATAAGAAATTATATGATCACAAAAGACCATAAACATGGTCCATCTTCTTCCTATACCAATAGTTGATATCCCAACATTTTATATGTAATTGCAGTCGACAGAGCTGAAAACTACAGATTTCACCTTGTGGGAATATCAGCCTGGAAAACTTTGGTGGCAAGAGCTGCCATGGCCTGAATGCAACCTGGTGGTAACGCAGAAGCACAATGCCAAATCACGGGTTGTCAGGACTTCAGGGAGCCAAGCAAACCTCCTGCAGTGCCTCAGCCTCCTTGAGGAGGAGTCCATTCCAAAAAGAAACAGTCTTTGAGGTGTTTGCTCTCCAGAGCAGTGTAGTCACACCTTGAGTTGATGGGGCAGTTAAAAGAAGCTGGTTTGCTTTGCTTCTTTGGCCAGTAGTGTTGTAAATATCTGCAACAAAAACCAGTCTTTGGTACAGGACACCTTCACCCTCAAGAGGTTTTCCCATTTACTAAGATGGAAGAGATGGCAATTTGTGTAACAGAGTTGTGGTGGAGGGTGTTGTGAACCAGGGGGCTGCTCAAGGGAATTTTGAGAGAAATGAAGCAGGAAGCTCCATGAAAGAGTCGAGAGGTGAAGGAAATGTCAGGTTGATTCCTGCACGCCCTCAGGAGCAGTCCAAGCAGACTCGGGCAGCAGCTAAGCAGACATGTGAGAGCTTTCTGTCAGCCTGGCAGGTGGGGGTGGGATGGTTTGTGACAAGGAGCTACTGCTGGAGCAGAAACACAGCCTGGAGAGGGTCTGGGTGTCCGGCCATGTGAGCACAGCCACTCCTGCACTGCTACTGCATTATTACCCAAATATACCCAACTTAGAGTACCCAGACCTGAGTCTGTCTGAAATAAGAGAGGCACAACACAAGGCACAGGGTCACAGAACCTTCCTTGCTGCTGGTCAGCCCTTGCTGCTGAGATAAGCAGAGGGAGGTCCAGCTTATGACTCCTGGTGAAGCCTAGATATGAAATGACCCCAACCCCTGCAGCTGCGGGGACACAGGGAAGGCTGGAGGGAAACCTGGAGGAAAGACAGAGGCCCCCAGAACTTGCCACAGCACCTTTGCTCAGGCTATCTGATTGACAAAGCCCAGGCAAGAGCAAGGAGCTGCCCAGAGAGCAGTGGGTTTGTGGTACAGAGTGGTGGGAGCCTGTATGGGGACTTAACAGCTCTATCTCCTGGCAGCAGGTGGGCAGGGATGGATGGAGGGATGGATGGATGGATGGATGGATGGATGGATGGATGGATGGATGGACGGATGGATGGATGGATGAAGGGGTGGACAGATATAGATATTTATAGGCAGACAGATGGAATATTTTGCAGCTCTTTGGCCAAGACAAAAGCTGTTAGACCTGAGGGCCCCCCTGCCTGATTCTGGCCTCAGCCTTCTTCCTTTCCTTGGGAGAGTACCAAGCCCCTGATGGGAGGCCATGGTTATGGCAGTGGGGACAGCCTGGGATGGGCTGGTGCTGCTGCTCTGCTTTGGCTTTCCAGGAGGCATTAAGGGGTCTGTAGGTGGTGGGTGTGCTGGGAGCAACAGGGAAAGGGATCACTAGGACCTGTCCCTTCCAGAGAACAAGGCATGTGCTTGGGAACACAGGGCATGGAGGCAAAGTCCTCGTCCCCATGAATTCTAATTGTTTTTATCTGAAGTAAATCACCATGAAGGGAGAAAGAGGCCAGTCAGGACATGGGTGTGTGGCCTATTAGTGGAGAGTTTGAGCCCAATTAGCAGTTAATTGAGGTGCTTTGAGACACACAGCACACCCACACTGCAGCTTCTAAAATCATCACCGCTTTTGTTGCCACTTTTCTGTTATTTCAGTAAAGCAGCTTCAAGGGTGGAGGTGGTTTTTTTGTCAGCTCTGGTATAAAATAAAGCTTGTGCTCATGCATGAACTTACAGCTGTGTCCCCCCAGAGCCTGCCCCAAGTCCCAGCACACACTGGCCCATATCAGGAGGTGTACACACCTCCTCTGAGCGCGGTACTGCTGTCGGGGTCTGCACCTCTGGGTGCGGCAGGGACGTGACAGCGGCCAGATCCACACGGCAAAGGCATTAACTTCATGCTCCACATCAGTGCCTGACTGTTCAGCCAGATAACTGCACATCCCAAAGCCTCAGCCCGCATTTTGGGGAGGTGATGGCCCCAGTGCCCTTGCTGGGGGTGCTGCCTGGGCGCCAGAGCCAGGTTGCCGGGGGGGTCTTGCCAGGGTATCCCTGGGCTGCTGACTGGGAGGGCACTCCTGCAGCATTTGTAGCTGCCACCAGGAACTGTTCTTCAGGAACAGACATGCCCAGAGGCCGATTCAGCAGCAATCAGTTTATTCCAACTGGATCTAAGTGTGAGTGGAGGCTGGAGCCCCATTTCCCCTTCCCCAACAGGAGGCCAGTGATTCCCTGTCTCTTGACAGAGAGGCTCCAGAGTTGGTCAGGAACAGCCTCTTGCAGATCCCCACACAAGCAGTGGGGAACAGCCCATTTATGCTGGATTTTACCTAAGGTAATGCACAGGTGTAGGGAAGAAAAAGGAGCTTGTGTGGCTCAGGGAACCCCCAAGATGTGTCTGCACCACGAAAGTATCCTCCCCAGTAATGCTCACTCCATCACTTTATGGCATGGGTAGCAGAAAGTAATCACTGCCTTATTTTGTTTTGCCCTCTGCTCCAATGAAACATTCCTCAGGGATACCTTTGGTCTCACAGGGGATTTTGGGTGAGTGCTCAACCACCATGTGGAGGTAAGTGGCCCGAGGCAGCCCTGAGCCTGGTGGCCAGGGCCAGGCAGGGTCCCCCAGCAGGGCTGTCTCCACAGTTACCGTGCACAGCTCCAAGAACACTTACACTTCTGGACGTGGTAGAACGAGCTGGAATAGCATGGAAATAAAACCCAAGGACATGCATAAGACACCAAGATATCCCTATTTATCAGTGGAAGCAGGAATGAGTGGTGTCTGCCCATGCTGGAGGGGGAACTGGAAAAGATGCAGGCACCATCTGCACGTCAGTAACTTGACAGCAATACAGTTTAGGAAAAAACTGACATAAGTTTTAGATTTTATTCATTCGTACATTATTTACAGCAGTTGCTTTCATATTACAATTCTCTTTCATCTTTTCAGTTTTCACTTATAAAAAATTAACCAAATAAACCTTATATAACCAAATTTATCACAGCAGGTCTGGTTAATTTTCACAGTTACAGCGGCCATCAGGAACAGAACTTAAGTACCTACAAGTCATTTGTCCAGAGCACCTCGCCTGCCCCTGCCTGAGGACACCCTGCAGGCCCTCGAGAGCTGGCTGGCTCCCGGGGCTCTGCCGATGGAGACAGCTCCTGCACCGGGATAACGCTGTGTAGGCTGGAGCTCACGTGCCTAAAGCACACCAAGGGATACCTTGCACACATCCTAACACGTCCTGCCACGCCAGGGGAACGGTTTGCTTTGATACCTTGATGGTATGCAAACAGCTTTCCAACAGAGCTGGCTCCTCCTTCCCTCCACAGGAAATCACGGTGATGGATTCTACTTTCTGCCGTCGTTGAGCCCCAGTTGTGCAGTAGCAGAGTACACTGGGGTGCTAGACTGCAGCAATGAGCATTTACCTTCCTCTGTGTGACTCTGACAGCTCTTCCTTATGTCTGTCTCTCCCATGCAATGCCAGGAACGGAATTTGCAATAACTCACCCTTAACTTTGGTGAGAAACCTGCGCTGCGTAAAGACTCATATGCATATGCATAAAGACTGCATAAACGACTCAGTTGGAGGGGCTCCACGTGGGCCAAGGTGACATCCAGCTCCAGCGACCGATGGCCTTCCCTCGTACTCAGTCCTGCTCCCCAGGTGCAACAGCAGCCCTTGGGCACACACTGCTGCCAGCGTGTTCCCACGAGTATCACCTCCATGAACGATCTCCCTGGGCTCTCCCCCACGTGCTCTTTTGCTTTACAGTGGTAATTATTGCTGTTTTAGAATATGTTCGTTTTTCTTTGAGGACTTGTAGCCACTTCCCATTACAAAGTACAGTACATACTATGCTGAACATAGAAAACACAAGACTCATTTCACATCGGTCTTGTACAACGGTGAAGAGATGCAGAGTAAGAGGCTGTTTGGGGGAATCCAAGTTTCTATTTAGGCGTGAGTGAGTAAGCCACTGCCTTAAACATGAGCAGTTCTGGGAAGCAATTTAGCCTGTTTGTTTGTTTGTTTTTCAACTGACATTGGACATTTTCCAAATGCATACCACACATCTGCTTAACACTACCAAAAATATTATTTTTTTCCTTTACTGCATTTGTCTCAAGAAGACTTTTGCTTTAATAAAATAACACAAGCACACAAACTGCTTAAAGCTAACAGCCCAGCACAATCATAAGTACAACTCACAAAGCAACTGATGCTTTGTTAAACCTAATTACATTAAAAAAAAATAAATCAAATATACATATTACAAGGCAAAAGGATTAAGCTTTGGAGGAAAAAAAAATTGAAAACAATGTTAGCTATAAGTTCATTATGCTTACATAGCAGTAGCTGCTTCTGCAATCAAACATGTTACTTGAAAATAAATTTACAGTTGAATTGTGTATTTGTTATGCTCTTGGTCTCACTAGGTCTGTCTTCTACTATTTAGATGTTAAAAGCATGTTCTCTCCTGCAGGTGACCACTGTGCAATACAAATACAGCACTGAACAGTGATTTTAAGTAGTGATCAATCTCCAAATGGTGACTTAGAGCTTGTTATTTTAAACAATACTGTGTTTTGACTAAACTCCTGGTTGTTCAAATTAATCTCTTGTTTTATTTTCAATGAAAGGTATTCCCAATCACCATTTGGTCCCAGGTTTTGGTGGGAGATAAGCATAAGCTCTGTTGCATAGTCTCTGTGACTAAGGGATGCAAGAGCATACCATTTTTTCCTCAAGATTCTTTGTGGATCTATTTTGAGAGGGAAAAAAAAAAGAGAAAATTATCCTTTTGCATTTTAAAGCTTATTTAACACTTAGCATTACTTTGTTTTCTTTATGTGGTACAGTATATTCCACTGCAAGACTCCAATTAATGTGGAATTAAAATGCCTTTATTAAGCTTTAAATAGAGTGCATACCAAGAGCATCACACCAGCACTAATGAAACACAGGCCCCAGCACACCCAAAGTGGGATTGTTAATTCAGAGGTAACCAGAGCTGGTTTCCTGCCTTTGTGTGTTTGGCCATTTGGAAGTCCCTGCAGTCAGTTTCTATCCATTTGCACCTCAGCCAGCAAATCTGGCAAATTAAAAGGCAGCAGTCCTGCATCTCATATGGGTGTGGATCAGTGAGCAAGGGCAGCTGCAAGGATCCTGACGAGGTTCTGCAAAACCACAGTTCCCTTGGGAATTCTGACCACGGCACTTTCTGCTCTCCCAGCTGGCCACAACAAGGACAGGGCCCGAGACCCCCCTGGCACAAAACACCTTCTGCTCCCACTGCTTTCTGCACCAGGACCCCACCAGGCACATCCGGACCCCAACAGCCACCTGCTGACCCTTAGTCCTGCCACTCCTACACAGGGACTTCTAGATTCTGACATCATGACCTAAAGCATTATCCTCATTTCCCATGGAGATGAACACAGGGGTAAGTAAAAAGACTCTCCAGGTCCCAGCCCCGGGAACAGATGTCCCCAGGGTCATTTGCCCCCTGATTTGCTGAAAGACGATGCTGAAATGAGTGCTGCAGGCTGTACCCATGCACAGGACTGACTGGCAGGACCACTTCTGAAGAGAGGCAAAGGCTTCCTCAGAAATATTGCCCCACATCAGGCATGGGGACAGTGAGGGGAGGGAAAAGAACAGCTTTCCACTGATGGCAATGCCCTGGACTTTTTTGCATCTCCCAGCCGAGACACAGTTGCCATTCCTAAGCATCTTGCAGGTGCTGTCTGCTTCACAGAGGGAAAACACAGCATGAATTTACAACAAATACAAATTCAAGGGTTTCAAGTTAGATGAGAAACCACTTCCTTTGCTGGTTTAATTGCTTAGCATTATTGGCCTGGATCTGTTCAGGGGCCAAGCTTCCCAGAGCTTATTGCCAAATATGACATGTACTTGAGATGCCAGTTTGCTCAGGATGTGGAGGGAGTTCCCACTCCACAGGAAATGCCCCAGGCTGTGCTGGAGGGCTGGGGCAGACCTGAGGCTGCAGACCTCAGCCACCACAACACGAAGTTTCCCTTTTTTTCCTCAATTTTTTTTTTTTTTTAAATCTTTTGGCCATCACACCTGGTGCCTTCCTCAGAGGGCAAGGACTCTATCCCAGGCCCCTCCAAGCAAAGGACACTTGAGCAGTGTCTACTGCACAGGGACTAGCAGAAAAAGCCCCACTGTAAGGAGAGAGCAGCCAGGTGAGGAAACTGCATCCCTGCAGGCAGCACGAGGGCAAAGGGCTGTGACAGCCCACCTACACTGCCGAGTAAGAGCAGCTGGGAAGGTGCCTCCAGATCTCTAATACATCCTCCACTTAAATCTGAAGTGGTCTTACTTAGCCACCACATTTACCAACCGAGGCTCAAACCCAAGAGATGCTCCACTCACACTCCTGCCAGCATTGTGCTGGGAAAGAGAATCCACCAAAATAAATCAGGAGAATCCCCTCCCATCTCACACTAATGTGCGTCTCTGTTAGAATCAAGAATCAAGAAGTGGCAATAGGTCCAGATCACCACCTCTTCTGCTCAGGACCAAACCCACAACCATCTTGTGCTCCACAGCCACCCAGCCACTGATCCGGGATGGGGAGAGTCAGGAGACAATGCTCAGGCCCAGAGAAAGGGCTGTGCTGATCTTTTCCAAGCACTTTGTTTAAATCAGTGCACCCTGAAAGAGGCAGAGCAGATGGATGGATCTGCCAAAGGCAGCTTAGCCCGAACATGTCACCCTGTGAGCTGCACCACGGTCTGCCCACATACTTCCCCGGCAGCAGGCGAGCCTGGCATGGTCCAGAACACAGCAATTCTGGCTCCAGAGCCAAGCCTGAGCTATTGCATTTAGGGAAACTTCCCATGAATGCAGACAAAACAACAGTATCACTTGGTGCTTTTAAGTCCAGCCTTGTCTAATCTTATTCAGAGGAGCTCTGGGTGGGAAAGCAGCAACACCGGAGGCTGTGCACCCCTGTCCCACTGCTGCTACCAGGGATGCAGCTCTGGCAGCCTGCTCCATCTTCCAAGGAGAGCAAATCCCAGCCTATTTGGCAGTCAGCCCTTTCCTTCAGAAACAAGCTGTCCCGGCTGGAGAGTTGGGAGCAACCAGCTGGATTTCTTCCAAAAAGCCCAGTCTCAAAGCAACTGGCAGAAGCATTAAGGGAATAAATTTTCCTGGCAGCTACCGGCCAAGTGGCAACAACTCAATCTTTATCGGTGCATTTCCGCATGCCGGGGAGGAACGCACACAGCACCCCCAAAGCCACACCTTTCCAAAGCACCTCTTCCCCAAGAAACTCAACAGGCATTACGATAAGATACTGTAATATCATCAGTTAAAAGTTTACATGTTTTAAAAGAAGATACTGGTAACCTGATGGTACTTCTGTGTCTGTGGGATCTGGTGGGATTTATTCCAGGTTTGGATTTTCTGACAGGATATGGAGTTTTATTACAAAGGCACAGGTATCAAATAAAACCAGCAACATTAGTTTAATTAAATAGCCTAATAAAAAAATTAATGATCAATTTAGACTTTACATATTCCTCCCTTATTAAGAGACTAGTTTTTGTTTTTTACCCCTCTGGAAAGGTTTTAGTGCAGTGATTATATAGCAACAGAAAAATAAACTAAAAAAGGCACAAACTTTTGTGTTTTGTTTTTCTTTCAACTTTTGCTAACACTTCATATTTGTTTTACTTCGGTTAATAAATCACTGAATGCAGCAAGAAAATATTCTGCCAATTTCTGTACACTATACAAGAACCCCTACCAACAGTACATTATTTCAGCTTCAGGAGAAATGTACAGCATGGAAAGACTTTTAAAAATATAGTGCCCCATACAGAAATTTTGTTAATTGAACTCACGGTCTCTTGCTACAGTGCCCTTCACCATCCTCATTACTCCCTTATTGCTGGGACACACACTGGGACTCTGCCCCTCCGACTCCTCACAGGCTGGACTGAACCCAGGCCAAGCACTGAAAGGAAAGCTGGGGTTGTGCCAAATGGCTCCTCCATCCATCCCCAGCACCAGTGCCTGGTCCATGGCCCCACAGGGGTGGAGCGAGCCCCCTCCCCTCCTCTGCTCTCCATCAGCATCACTAGCCACATCTCAGTGCTGGGAAAGCTTCTGGCTGGAGAGGAAAGGGCAGCTCCCAGTAGGAGTGGGACAGACAACATCCCACGTCCAAGGTCCATGCTGTCTGTCCCATCCACCGCAGAGCTCCTGCCTTCTCCGCATGCTGGAGCTCCTTCCTTCTGGGGCTCTCCTGCTGACACTTCCATTGTATTTGCAAGTGCAAGCGTGGTTAACACATGCTCTACCCCTTCACCAAGTTCATCGCAATAAGGTGGGGGGCTTCCCCCCTCACCACACGCATAATACTTCATAAAATAGTAATTGTTTTTTCCCCAGTAACTAAAGGGGTTTTCCCTCTAAATGTATTAGCAGAGCCAAACTCCTCTACCCACCCCAAATTAAGTGCAGCCAGAAATGGTTTTCTGTAATACCTCTGATACCACGCTTTAAAAATGAAAACCTACCAATCTTCTTTTTCCCCAAGACGTAATTCATGCAAAGTTGCTATTTGTTTAAATAAGTTATAAACGTTGATATCTCAGGCTAGAAGCTGTGGTCTTGGTTATTCTTTAGTTGGCAGGCACTGTACATACATACCGGGTACAGACACATGCCGAATCTGCTTTGCATTGCTTTTTGCATTGTACAATTCACAAATCTGACATCATTAAAGCAGTTAATTACCTTTGATGGAAGGCTGCAGTGAGGCCATCTACATTTATCAAACAAGCAGCTGGTTAAGATAATAAGTACGCTCCCCCCCACCCCGGCGCTCCCCAAAAATGCTATTATCTGTCACACGTTGCTTCTCTGAAGTGGTGAGATTTGGTGCGCACATTAATGTGCAAATGTGTTGCCATAGGAACTGCAGCCTCCATTACGCCTCAACGACACCATTCAGCAAAAGCCAAAACTAAAAAATAACAACAACAACAACAAAAATAACCCTTAAAAATAAAATTAAAACAAACAAAAACCCCCAAAAGGCAGCAAAGAGAAAGTCCAACGCACATGCGGAGTCTGGCCCAGGACTGCAGGTTACGCGTGGCTACGGAACAGCGCGGGAGATACTTAGGTTTGATCTTAACTTCACACTATGGTACAATGGGGCTCAGTTCAGCCGGTCCGAGTCTGTGCTGGCTTAGGAAGGAGGGGGAGGTGGAGCGGAGTCGTGGTGACCGGATGCACCCGGGGTCTCTCAGACATTTGGCAGAATGAGGCACATCCAAAAAAAGTGCAACACCAGTGCCGTGGTGGCAGTGCGATGTGTTTGAGTGCGTGCACGCGCTTTCCTCTTCATGCATTGTAGCAAGCGGGTTGGGGCGGGGGGGACAGGGGGGCCCCCCACCTTTTCTCTGAAATCTATTGACCGGTAGATAACGGTAGGAGGAATGCATATTCTACTTACTGGTGCGTGAAATACTGAGAACTGCATTCAAGTAATATTTCTGCACTATTATGAATGCATTACTATGTTATCTTACATTTGGAAAAGGAGAGGACTATGTACACCAGAGCAGTCGTACTATTTTGCAGTAAGTTTCTGTGCTTTACAGAGGTACCTGGGAAGGAGAGGCCGCCGCTCCGCCCCGCCGGGTCGCAGGACTCCCAGCACCACCACCTACAGCATGCGAGGAAGGGGCGCTGCTCGGCCGGCCCAGAGAGCTGAACGGAGCAAACCAAAACGTGACACGAGGGTACAAAACCTCAACCCAAAATTGGCAAAATCAATGGTGATGAGAAACAGAAGGGTAATTTACTAATTTTTAAGGGGAAGGAGGGAGGAAAAAAAATTTTTTTTTTTGTTTGGTTGGGGTTTTTTTTATTCTTCCCGCAGCTGCAGGCGGTAGCGGTGGTAGCGGACCTGGAAAAACATTCTCTCCAGTAAGGAGCGTGTCATCCCTGGCAGGGCATAATGTTCAACGACACCCACGTGTTTGAACCCCAAAGATTCATAGAGCTTGTGGGCTGCCATCTTCACGGCCGTGGTTCCCAGCACGACGGAAGAGTAGTTGTTGAGCATGGCAAACTCCAGCACTTTGCGGCCCAGGGCCTTGGCGATCCCTTTGCCGCGGTAGTTGGAGTCAACAGACATGCGGCGAAGCTCCACGGTGTTGTCTTCCTCATTGCCCCGCGCTGCCACGATCCCCACCACGTTGCCGTCCAGGACAGCAACCCAGAAGCAGGAGCCTGTGGGAGATAAAGCAGCACATGTAGTCACCGGCCACCCTGGATGGACAAGTGCCCATTGCCAAACACACGGCTGGGACCAGGGCTTGGGGTCCAAAATCACCTGTCACACATGGGGACTAATGACCTCCATAAATAAGGACCAAACTCTCCTTTCCCTTGACAGTGTGAAGGGAATGTTATTTTCCCAAGGAAAATGCATAGGGGCTACAACCTCCTGTCAGGCAGCTGTAGAGAGTGATAAGGTCTCCCCTGAGCCTCCTTTTCTCCAGGCTAAATATACCCAGCTCCCTCAGCCAGTCTTCACTGGACTTGTGTTCTAGAGCCTTTGCCAGCCTTGCTGCTCTTCTCTGGACACTCTTCAGCATCTCAGCATCCTTCCTAAACTGAGGAGCCCAGAACTGGACACAGTACTCAAGGTGCAGCCTAAGCAGTTGATTAATTAGCTCCCAAGAAAGACACTATTCAATACAGCAGCCAACCAGGGTCACTGGCAGGTCTCTCACCCAGATGAACAGCACTGACTTTCAGTGGTCTGGAGCAATATGTCCAGAGGAAGAGGACCCCATCACCAGAGAAACCCTGGTGCTGGCAATGGCCTTCTTCCCTGGTGCTAAGCAGAAGAGAACCTGACCTGGGCAGCAGGTCCATCTTTAGCACCAACCCTGCCAATTACTTCAACCCAAAAGCATGGCACTTCTCCATAAGGCCAGAGTTACAAGGCCCAGGTGGGTGCTCAGTGGGGGTAGAGCACCACTCCCCCACAAAACCAGGGAGAATCAGAGGTAAGACAACTCAGAGTACTTTGTTACTGGAGCAGAGCAAAACATGGGGTGGTGGGAGGTGCCTTCCCAGCTGCTGCCTGCAGGACAAATGCACCTTGTGACTCCATGAAGCCATCAGAACGAGATGGCCAAAGTCTTCTCCGCTTCTCTGCAGCGCAGCCCAGCTGCCGAGGAAAAGCCAGGTACAAAGGAAGGTTGGGGAGCCAGCCCAGGTTCATCCCCACATTCAGAGGAATGTGCAGCTGCAGTGACGCTCACTTCTGTTCCCACCGTGAGCAAGTCATCATGCTGCTGCTATCTAGGTCAACAGCTAATTTTTAAAACACCAGGGCCCATCTTGACCCATTTATCATGAACAGTTAAGATGTCTCTGCTCCGCTGCTGCCTTGACAGTGCAGCTTGTTCCCCGGCGTTCTCTTGGATCTCAGAACGTGATTTATTCAGACACGACCCCAGACGAACACCTACAAGCACCGAAATCCAGCAGACGCCCTCCCTCTGAATACAAATCGCAGGGTAGAGAGCTCACGGCTGGTTTTAAACTGCTCATCACGTGGTGGCTGTGCCCAATTCCCTCCCCAGCCCATCCATCACATCTCCGGCCACACAACAAGCACACCACAACTTCAGGGCCACAGTGATCCTCATCCCTACATGCACAGCCACTGCTCTTGTGGTGTAGTCCAAAAAAGGAGGTTCAGGAATTTCCCCATGCTTGGGGAGCAGGGGTGGGATGCTTCCCTGGGGACACATGGCACTGTCCCCAGCACCCTCCCAGTCCTGGGGCAGCGGTCAAAAGTGGCACAAAGCAGCCATCAGCTGGTGGCACAGCCGTCACATCCCCCTCATCCAGCCCCATGCACAGCAACTCCTCCTGGAGCTGCTTCTTCAGCAAGTCTGTCTCATTTCCCTCAAACCAGAGATACAACTCAGGTTCCTCTCAAGCCGAGGTTACACAATTGCTTCCACAATTGCTTCCCACTTTTATTCCTTATTTTGCCTTCTTAGCAAGCACCTCTTCTCTGTGCCCACCAAACCTGAGAGGCTGCTAAAGCTCGCTCAGCAACACTTCCCACATTTGTAAAATTGCACGTTTCTAGTACTTTGAGGTATTCTGAATATTTAAAACCCAAATCTGGACATACCTACCACAGCAGAGCCCCCAGTCCTTCCAGATTCCTAGCCCCTCTGACCACCCTCTCGATACCCCCACACCTGTCCATCCCAGCAGGGATTTGACCTGGTTGCAAAATGGCATGACAGCAAACTTGCTCTCCTTCTTAGTTTTATCTTATAATTTTAAAGCTTAATTATAATGATTTTGAGTTCAACATGAAAAGAAATAGTATCTGGCACATCTCCAGTGTGTGTTGTGCACACAACGCTTATAATTAGCCACAGACAGGACACATCTGCTCAAACAATGCAAGTTGAATTCAGCTCTCACTTACACCAGCGCCATCAGTCCCCAAGACTTCTCCCCTGCTGTCCTCCTCGTGTCTGATCCAAGGATCACCAGCAGCCAGATCCTTCAGCCTACTAAAGACACCTCAAGTTCCCAAAGGTGGCTGCAAGCCCAGGAACAGCACTCCCCTGTGGGGTTGTCAGATCCTTCCTCCAGGCAGCTGCATTCTATTCAGATGGGGATTTGCTCCTGGAAGGTGTCTTGGGATCACACCACACACTGCTGACCTCAGGCTGAGACTTCCTCTCCTCTGGGAAAACCTCCAGTTCCAGAGCAAGAATGCTGAAGGTCCTCAGATTGCCTTTTACCTAAACTCAACTAGATGACCTCTAAAGGTCCTTTCCAACCCAAACTATCCAATGATTCTATGTTTTCCACAATGCTAGCCAGCTGCAGCTCCCCACCATATCCACTTTTCCAGCAGCACTTACTCTGGAGCAGTGTGGAAGCACCCTGGAAAAACCACCCTGCACTGCCACACCCCAGTGCTGAGGGGGGTCTCCTCCCCACCTTTTCTAGATTGAGGGTATTGACTCAGAAAATGGCTTGTTTTTGTACTTTTTCATACCTAGGATGAAACAAAACTAACTTCATCTCAGCTGTCAGTAATGAGCAACAGCCTTGTTTGCAGCGCTATTATTAGCAGGAGCTGACGTTTTACTCTCTCACATGTTATCTGAAAATAATCACTGCTGCAAAGATAAACACAGACCCTGACAGCTACAACTCTCCCTGTCCTTTCAGATACTCATCTTGCAGCAGCATCTCTGTCTTTGCCTTCATCCTCATTTGTTTCCATCTTCTGCCAACCCATTGCTATGGTCATCCAAAACCCTTCCAGCTCACTCCAGGATCTGTTCTTCATGGATATCTTGCATTTACCTACAGCTGCCCTGTGAACACCACTCTGAAGGCACTTCCAGAGGCACTAGCTGTTTCCAGCCAAACATCAAGCAGTGTCCTCTGCCTCCTTCCAGCTAACAGCAAAAGTGAGGAGAAGCAGCCATGGAAAACCCATCACCACCTTGCTTTAGCGCTCTCCACTCCCCCAGCTTGCCGCCTCACCACACACAGTCTTGATATCAGGAACTCACAGGCAAAAGACATCATAAAGGAAGGAATTTTTTACAATAAGGGTGGTGAGGCACTGGAACAGCCTGCCCAGAGAAGTTGGGGAGGCCCCATCCCTGGAAGTGTTCAAGGCCAGGTTGGATGGGGCTTGGAGCAAACAAGATGTCCCTGCCCATGGCAGGGGGTTGGAATGAGATGGTCTTTAAAGATTTCTTCCAACCCAAATCATTCCATAAAAAACCTCCAAATAAACAAACAAAAACCTCCACACCTTGCAATGCACACACCTATGAAAAAGGCACAAAATGTCTGTGATGTGCATAACAAGGAACAAGATTTTAGGTTGCTCATGCTTCACAGCAAGGTCAGACATGGTTCCTCAGCTGATGGCACCCAGGGCCTGAAAGCACACAAGATGGCAGTGTCTTTCTGCTCTAAATTTAAGGATGATCCCCAGCTTTCCAGGATCAAAAGAAAGTGTTCTTCTACCCCATCCACCCATCTGCCACAGCACAGGCTGCCCTCAGGCTCCACACACCACTGCTGGCACCGCACCTCAAGGACTTCCCTGGAGCGGTGGCACCACTCCGGCCACTTATCCTCCACTCCTGCCAAGGAGGACATGCTGTGCAATCCTCCGGCTGTGCATGCAAGCCTCCTCTCCCACCCTCCTCCACTGTCATGAGCTGCACAGCTCTCCCCCACGCAGCCGACGAGGATGGATGGTGGGTGAAAATAAATTCATTTATTTTTGCTGCAAATTCTTCTACACCTTTTGATGAATAAAAGGCTGGTGGGTGGATGGGTGGAAAGACTGGAGCCAAAAGCAATAGCAGAGTACTGCTAGAAGAGAGAGGGACAGAGAGACCAGCCTTGCCCACCAGCATGAGTCCCACATGACTGACTATAGCAGGTTCCCACAGCTTTCTTAAGGCCCTCAGTGCTCATGGACCACTACCCCAGACCCCAAAACTGTGTTGCTCTGAAAAAGCAAAGCTCTGTCTTTTCAAATCCATCGTTTTCTAGAAAATTCTAGTATTCCCACAAGAGCAAGCAAAGCTCTGCTGCCCCAAAACATCCTGAACTCACACTTGGGTGCTCCCTAGAGCCAGCACCCACACACTGAGGGGTGAGGGTGGAGACAGGTAAAACCTATCCCTACTTTTCTTAGGGCTGGAGTGAGGATAGAGCAGCTCCTGCAGCCACCACCAGCTGTTGGTGCTAATTTTGCATGGATGTATCCCTGTGGGAAGGAGTTTTCCTTGGAAGCTCAGCACAAGGCAAGTGTGGAAATCTTGCCCAGAGGCAAACCAGTCGTCTCTCTTCTCCTTAAGGGGTGGCTCTGCTATCTCTGCAGTCAAACTCTCATCAACTCTCAGAGGCTTATTTGTGGAACATAATTTCTAGACAGCCATGCAACTTCTCAAGGCAATATCCCTTCAAGCAGAGACTGACTTTCAGTTCTGCTTCAGCATGTCACGGCAACACAAATGTGAGCAATTCCCCTACCAGCTCAAAGCTGTCACAGGTGATGTCCCTGGAGCATCATCCAGATGAGGGGACTGGCAGAGACGCCTGGCAGTTTCCATCACCACTGCTGGGAACCTACCAGGACAGCACCAGTTCCTCTGCATCCTTACAGCAGAGCCAGGAAAGCATCCTGCACAGGGCAAACATCCCTCTCCCACATTTTTCCCCACGCTGCTATGAAGGAGCAAAAGGGGAAAAAATAAAAATCCAAACACCAAAAAACTCAAAATAATTTCTGTGTTTCCCATAGGACAGGATCTGCAATTGCCCATGTTCCTTGTTCTTAATATACCTACATAAGGACTTGCCAAAAGTGACAGGCTTGCTAATCCCAGAGATCCAAATGCCTCCTGGCTCCTCCCTGCAACCTGCTGACTGCAGCACAGCCTGGTGTGACACCACCGCACGGAAACGCCGGGACAGAGTAGATGCAACACATCACGGAGCTTCAAGTATTTGCCCTGGGAGTCACTAGTTCAGCCTCCTGTGCCATCTTTTGGTGTGATTTTGGCCAGAGCAGCAGCTCTTTGTGCCAAGCAGGGGTGGTCCGAGCAGGGCAGTACAGAGGGAACCAGGACACAGTGCAGTGCAATTACTACCTATTTACCAATAACTTGTTAAAAAGCCTCAAAGTTCAGTGTCTGGGCTCCCCTCCTGCCAGCACTATTTATAAACATCACTTTAAGACAGACAGGCCATGTGTGGCAGCAAGTGGACAGAGTCCCCAGCCTGTGGCTGTGCCGTGGCTGTGTATTGCTGATGCCGTTTAAATTCCTGCCCTTTCATCCTGTCTGGGTTTTGAAGAGGGAGAAGAGGAACTACCCAGCACTTGAGGCAACTCTCCCTCCTCCTTCCCCTCCATCCTCGGTGAAATGCAGGGCAGAGCAGCCGGGTTACATCAGCATCAAGGGAGCAAGGAGGCTCTTCTGGGGACAGCTTGGCTGCCGTGATGTGAATGCTGCCGGCGGGAGGAGTTTGGGGCAGACGTGGCACAGTGGCTGCCACCCAGCCAGACACAGCCTGGGTGCAGGGACTAACCAAGGACAGGCAGCAGCTGTCCCTGCCACTGACTGCAACTGCTCAGCTAGCCAGGATGGGCAGGGATTTATGTCTGTGTTTACGAGGCATGCCATTATCCTATTATCCCTCCTTACCTCCATCTTTCCTGTGTAGTGAGTTTCTCTCCTTTCCACCTTTCTAGTTTCCCTTGGCTTCAAGCAGGGCAGCATGATAGCTCCCACAAGTTCTGCTAGTAACTCTACACTTGACTTCAGCTAAAAGGCATTCCTGGAGGGCTCCTACCAAATAATGGCATTTCAAAGTAGTTTATGGCTACAGAAACTCAGCAAGATACAAGAGGCCCTGACTCCAACACTCCTGACATCCATGAGCATCCCTGTGCACCAGACAAGGCCCAGACATGACAAAACATGTCAGAGACACAGGAATTATTCATGCATGAAATAAGAAATGCTGTGGGACACCTTCCTCCCCATAAATAACTCCACATAATCTACCACTGCAGGACCCGTTGCCCTGTTATAAATAATTCCCTGCTGGAGGAGCACAGGGCAGCGCATCTATATGCCGAGTGTTGGTGACATCCCTTGATTAATGGAGCATCTGGGCAGCAGGCACTGAGATCTCCTATACAGCATGAAAAGAGATGGATGACTTGATTCTGAGCAACTAGTTCATCTACTTCTCCATCTCCCTTCTTTTCCATCCTTGCTACCTTTCACCTGTGCTCTTACCGAGGGCTGAAGGTACTTGTAACAACCCCTGCAAAGCAGGGAATGAGTGGGATGACAGTGACATCCAGCATTCGACATGCAACACAGCCACAATGCAGTTCCATGGACATTTGCTACCAGAAACAGTGTCCACAATCCACCACAGCAGCGGGTCTCAAATTGCCCCAGGAGACAGGAGTTCAGAGGCGGCCTCTGAACTGATAAACCCGAGCATAAAATGAGACAGAGTGACAGGGTTTTGGACTGCAGGCAACAGCTGCCCTAAGCATCTGTACAAACCCCAAACCATATTTGTATTCAGACTGGTATATGCTGTAATGTGCCAGTGCTGATAAAGCTGGAACAGCAGCACATGCTGCACAGGTGATGGTCCCACTGCAGCTTTGCCTTCACCTGGGGGTGGAAAGGTTGGTGGGGTTGCAATTTAGAGTAACAGTATGAAAACTGAATTTCATCAGTGCCTGTTTCATGCTTTCTGATGAATGTGGTCCATACCCAAAAGCACCCAGTTACTTTATCACAGGTATTTCACTTTGGGGTGCCAAAGCCCTGAGAAAATGCCCAAGATGTTGACAGCTGTAGTTCACTTTCACTCTAATATTTTGACAGGATAAAAGAAAAACATAGTCTGCAGCAAAGGAACTTCAGGAGTGGCCAGGTTTGGTCCTAAACAGCATCTCCTGTTGTCACTGTTGGAGACATAACCTAGCAGGCATTTCTAATCTTCTTAAAACCTTTGCTTTAAACCTCACCCTGTTCCTCTGAAACACCTCTATGACAGCTCCTGCCCACACACCTTACTGCTGGCAAAGCTTTGCAGGGGACCCAGCCTGGACGTCTGGATGAGTGCAAGCTGTTCGTGGCCATGCCCCGTGTCAGGACTTTGCTGGTTGATTTTACAAACAGGCTTAAGTCCCCTGGGGCCCAGAGTGTCAGCACGTGTGACAGCACCAGAGGGGGTGCTCAGCAAAGCCCCAGGAAGCGCTCGGCACAGCGCGGGAACGGGCTTTTGATGAGACAGCTAGAAATCCAGGCGATGCCGCAGATGGGATAAAGACAGCCCTTCCAGCACATTTCAGAGGGTGCTATATTAAGAAGTGTAACAGCAGGACTTTAAAACCTTCTATCAGGCTCTTTTTACTGGCCATGCTGCACCTTGAAAAGCAAAGACTGTAATAAAGCCAATGTATAACAACTGTTTAAGAAAAAGCTGCAGAAGCAGTTGTGGGGGATTAGAAGTAGCCTGGTTATCTGGACAGATTTAGCCTGGCCCATCACTGTGCTCTCTGCTGCTGACAAGGACATGACACAGAGAAAGGAGAGACAAAACCACAGATGTAGCAACCAGGGTCTACCTGCTGCTGGGTCATCAGGGGAAAGCACAGCCTGAGAAAGCAGGTGGTGTCTGTGGTTTTGGCATGTGAGCAATTGTTATCGATAAGCAAAGAATTAAACAGCTTAAAGGAGTGAACAAAGACTAGGATATGTGATTTTGGCCCGGCATTGTCCTCAGGGCTGACTGGATGATGAGTCCCAGCACAATGGAGCTGGCTCAGCAGAACGGACTGGTCTGCACAAATGGACAAAACCAGAAAAAAGTATTTAAACTACTTCCAGAGTATATGTTCCCTATGCATGCAAAATTCACACTAAGCCGATCAGCTGCAGAGTCAGACCTTAAGTAAACCAATGTTTTAGAATTTAGACTGGTTTTTAGTTAGAAGTTTAAAGGAAAAAAGGGATCAAGGCCTTCTGCCAGCTTTGCTAGCCTGGGTCCTGCCAGCTCCAAAAGACTGATGTGACAATTAGCTTGTTAGTGAAATTAGTTTACAAGACCAAATGTGCTGCTGGTTGTGTTTTAAGCCAGCTCCTTAAAAAGGACATTGGTCTCCATCTTCTTCATCAATCTTTCACTACATGGCTTTATTGTTTTCCATAGGTACTGAATTTGCCTTGCAGCAATTTTCACTTTCAAACATTGAAAAAACTGGAAAGTCTACAATTATTGGATGTTCTAGAATTCATTACTTGCTGGCTGACTTTTACTTTATACGCATTACTGTAAAAAGGGACTGAGCAATAACCATCGAATGACTTCCTTTAGCCTAGCAGTTGGCCTAGCCATAAATCATCCAGGGAAAATGGATATAATCGATCTGATTTTTGCCATCCATCACTACCTGTCTGGTCTAAATTTAGTCAAGACTCCCTTTATTCAACAGAATTGCCTGTATCTACACACATATTGCACCAAATGCTTCATAGCAAAGAGAGAAACTAAGGTTCATCTACTTAAGGTTAAAAAATAAACGCAATTCTGAGCTCTACAAAGACTTCCAAGGAGTTTTATGCTGTTCTTAGGTCAACAACCTTTGAGATGAGAGCCTCTCTTTTGCAAAAGACCACAGCAAAAGCCTACAAAGCTCACTGCAAACAACTGCTTTCAGTCAGAAACAAGGTAGGTAAGATGAATTGCACCCAAGATGTAGGTTCAAACTTAAGATATGGCATAATGATGTGTCAGGACAGAATAACTCATCTGTGTATGCAAGCTCTTTAAATCACAGTCAGAAAACAAGGCTGAGAGGTGCCTTTTCTAAAAGGTAAAAAAGGGAGCGACTAAGAACATTTGCATATTTAAAAAGTGACAGACAAAAAACAAACAAAAAGACCAACCAACCAAAAAACCCCTAACAAACCAAGCTTCCTCTCCCCAAAACCAAAACACACCCCAAAACAGGACTACATTGCTACATTAGTTTTAGGAGCATCAAGAACAGCAGAGCTGGCAATAGGTCACCCCTGGCAGGTACCCAACTGCAATTTGCAGCAGGTAACCCCAGTGCATGGGAAGGGGCTCCCCAAGTGCTGGGGCAGATGCAGACTGGTTCTGCAAACCACCCAAGTCTATGTCTGTAAGACAGAAAAGGCCAGCAGCACAACATTCAGTCGTGAGTCGTGTAAAGGATGCATATATTCAGCCAAAATGTGCCACACAGCACGTTTCAGTGCTTCTGAACATGTTTTTAACTCCCTCAGCACGTTCCTGCTGCCCTCATGAGCCTCTAAATGAGGACTTTCCTACCCCAGCTGCTGAGAAGTGACAATGACAGGGAGCAGTGAGCAATATTTATGGTGCAGGAACACTGACCAGAAAAATCTGAGACCGCAGAGCAGCTCCTCCACTTTCCTTCCTGGGACTTACTGGGAATTGACAGACAGGGACTGCACTTCACCAAACCCTGCACAGCAAAGAGAAGCTACCACAATACTCTGCTAACACCAACAATAAATACAGCTCTGTTGCACTCAAAGCCTTGCCTTCTGCATCTGACATTGGTTTCACAAGAATCCTACCCTGTTGCTAACACAATGAATCAAAACTCCCTGACCTCTAACTTTCCATTGTATTAATAATCTATAGGAGTGAAATAGCAGTCACAAGGAGTTATATTTTCTCTGAAACCACAGTAAAGAATTCATTACTCAATGTCGACGAAGACATCAGAAAAAAAAGAAAGGTCCAGGGCACAGATTTGGTGCAAACTACAGGCTGAAGTCAGGTGGCACACAGCTTGATCTCCTTGAGCCTATTACAAGGAATAAATATTTCTTCCTATTTCTAGCACTGCACACACAACCCTCCCAGAGCATAGGCGTCCAACAAGGACACCAGTTATCATCACTTGGGACCAACCCACCCCATCACATCACAGCATGTGAATAATCACCAGCTGCCACACCAAGACGAGCCCCCAAAACCATAGCAGTGGATTGGGAAGAGCTCAAGAGGTGAGCATTGAGGGTGGCTCACTACCTCTGTCCTCCCCAGCTGCTCACCAAGGGCACTCATTTGGGTACTTCTCATCAGGACCAATCCTGTCTGACCCTTTAGCACGAGTCCTACAGTCATCTGGTCAAACCTATTCCCCAGCCTCTGGGGAAGGAACACATGATTAAAGAACACAGAAAATGAGAAAGATAATTAAGCTGGTAAGGAGAATCAGACTTGGGACAACCAACCTCAGACTCTCTGCCTTGCTGGCATCGAGGCATCACGTTGTCTCCTGGCATGGAAGGTGATGGGGAAAAAAAAAAAAAAAGGAATTTCCATCTGCAGCATGCCAAGAAACAAGGCCTTTCCCTTGGAACAGGGCCTGACATACTTCTGACATCCAAGGCTAGAGGTACCAACAGGACTAATACTACAGTTTGTAGCAAATCCAGCTCCTGACCCATATAAATAAATGAATAAATAACCAGCTAACCTTTCTGGAAGCAAACATTCCAAGTACTCTCAGGGTGCTTTTAACACCATCACACTTCCAACACTGGAGGTCTTCCTTGAGCATCGTCTCTCTCCCAACAACATACCAATCAGGGAAGAGCAGGGAAGGAGGTACTTTCCTGACCATACCCTAAGGTGCTCCCCAGTTCTGCTGTGGGGCTGAATCTGACCCTATTGATAGCTCCTGGTATCTGCACTGTACCACATCTCCAACACAACCCTCATCCAGGGGGTGGTGACTCCCATGACCAGGCCATGAGCCTTCATCAGCACACACAGCTTCACCCTTTAACTCTCAGCAGACCAGTGGCAATGTCCTATGTAAAGCCAGAGCCCTGCCACGGTGCAGGAAAAAACACACACCTGGTCACCCACTCTTGTTAAAGCCAGCGTGTTTCTACATCCCTCTCCCAGCACATCAAAGCCAATGTACCTTGGATATAATTCTACTGAACTCCACTACTCCAGACTGAAACTAGCACATTTTATTTAACGTGGCAGTGCAAGAAAATTCTACATCCATAAATATATGAACATCTGTCAGGCTGGGCACAGACAATGGACTTGTTGTGGATGATGCATTAACAGAAAATGAAAATTACATGTGTAAATCTCTACATCTCTAAAACTAAAAAATAAAACACTTTTGCCACGTGTTCAGACTACCATGCCAGACCAATCAGACCAAAACATCCCTACAAAAGCCGAATCCCAGATCTCCTGTGATAACCATCTATCACCACCTTACACCCCACATCCACGTGACCAGGGCTCCTTTGAGCCCCAGCCTCCATACCAGTCACAAGAGCTGGGGATTTGAAAGACATGTGTAAAATAAATTAATGGGGTGAGTAGGTAACAGGCCATGTCTCATTCCACGGGGAAGACACGTGGCAAATGCAGGGCAGGCTGCTCGGGGCCAGTGAAAGCAGACACCGTCGTGCCGTGTGCCCTCAGACTGGGGCACGTTCATTCACAAGGATCTGTGGAAAGGGATCAGCTTACAAATAGGAACAGCACTACAGCAACCAGAGCCAGAAGAGATTCAAATCCACACGAATCTGGGTAAAAATGCAGTATTTTGAGGATCTGCTGGATTTTCCCAACTACAAAGACAACGCTAAACTCTCTGCACCCAATGCTAAGACTGGGCAGAATGAATATAACTAAGAACAGGTTCACAACTACAAGTTCTTTCCAATGCACCAGTATTCCCTAAAACATTGTAAATTCATCTTGCAGGCAGCTGATAACACACAGGGCAAACTTAAGGTTTACTCCACCACCACGTTTCCCATTTATGTCACAAGTCTCCTGTAAATATCCACAGAGCACTTGGACCTATACTGAAGGATGCCTCTAAGTATATGCTAAACTCCCAGCAAGAGACAAGGGATTTAAGGCCATGATTAAGTTAAAGCAAATGCTCCACTGTATTTTTAAGCCAAACTGTCCCAAGAGTTCAGTCTCAGTGAACAGCGTGAGGGTTATGTGAGAGTTTTTTTAGAATTTCACTGAAATCCTCTTTAGCTATTTGAGTGATCTATGAAAAATGTTCCCACTTCTCAAGAATCCTTGCAGATGCTTTGATGTTTTTCAGACTACTGATGGCTCAAAAAAAGCCCCGTAAAACCCGATGACGGCTTATTCCCAAATGAAAATCACTGTCCGAGAGGCACAGCTTGATGTTATCCTCTGCACACTGACAGCTTCTGAAACCACACCAGACATAGACTTTCATAGCCATTAAGTGAATCTAATTGACTTTACAAGCAACAAAAGCTTGAAAATGTGTTTTACAAATACTCCTTTTAAACAGTTTGGATTTTAAAAAAAAAAATCTCTCATTAGCATCTCTATTGTACAATAACTTCTTTCCCGCTTGCTTTCTCTCTTTTTCAACAAATACCACCACTAACGATGTAATTCCAACAAGGAGGACTTTACCAGGATACTCACTGCTGTTCAGCAGACAGCAGCCAGGTATCTGCCGTGCTTTTGTAGCTCTGCCTCTCACTAACCATCATCAGAATTGCTTAGAAATGGCAGGTGCTCCAAACCAGGCTGTTTTCAAAAGCTTCTCTTTGCAGTTCTACTATTTAACATTATTTTAAAATTGAAAGACTACAGATTTAGGTCTTTCCTGGATTCCCACTAGAAGTGTTACACAGTGTTTCTGATGCTGTTATCTAGATTCAGGGAGGATGAACAGATTTGGCACCTCCAAAAAAAGAACAAAAAGCCCTGATCTCAGCAAATGAAGTGGTTGGGTTTGGGTTGGGTTGGTTTTTTTTTTTGTGTACTCTGGCTGCAATAACAATTTTATATATCCTGTTAAAATGGGAAGAATTAGGTTCATAGGAAAAGTCATAGCAGAAAAGATCAACAGATGCATCTGGAAGCCATGTGGGTCAGATGCTCTACAGAAGGTGTAAGAAATCTTGTTGCTGGCAGTTCATTTGCCTTTAGGTAAAATGTTCTCTCCCCACCATTGACATGTGGGTTTGTGCACTGACGCACTGTTTTCAGCTTAGCAGACACAATATCCTTGTGCTGCTGACTTCTATTTATTTTCTTATCTTTGTTATTGAGTCTTATACCAAAAAAAAACCCCAAACTTGCACTCATCATGTAAAATATCTGAACAACTAAGGAGAAGAAAGTACACGTACCATGAAATTAGGTAAAGGGACACAAATTCAAGAATATGATGGGAGGAAGGAGAAAATCAGAGATGCAGAGGGATGGTGGGCATAGGACCACCACTCGTGGGAAGTGCCAGAAGTGATGAGTGAAGCAAGAACTAGACCAGACACGAATTACTGGAGAATTCAACACAGGGCTGGATAAGAGAGCCAAGCCAAGAATTCAAAGGATACAAAATGCAAGTGTTGCAGTGTGCCCCAAGACTGGAAACACCGAATACAGAACTGCTGTGCTAGTGGATGGAAGTAGGGAAAAAATGGAAAAAGAAAAAACCTCAAGGAATCACTATTGGTTATCTGATAGCTTTTGAAGAGAGTGTTGAATGCAAGGTGCACAGAGAAGCCACTCATGGCTGGACAGCTGGTCCATCACCCCCCATTTCAATTAGCAGCACTAGCACAGAGCCCAAGAGCTGCAACTGTAAAAAGCAAATAAACTTGCACCACTAATGCTGGTTTCCAAGTCGGGATTCGAGCACACTGGCAAGAGAGAGTGGGAGCAGCTTGTATAGCAATTACTGGTGATCGAGGGTAAATCTAGGCAGGTTGCTTACTTAAAAATGCACTTTTCGTCAATGCAGAACAATTCACACATTTGTCCTGAATTCAGCAAAGGTGGAAAATGAAAGACAGAGGAAAGCCAGGCTGGCACTAATCCTGCACACAGTTCAGCCCCCAGCAGCGCCGGCCGGGACACTGGCACACAGCTTGGTCCTCCCCAGGATCACAGGGAATGCCCCAGCAGCCAGGACTTCACAGACACCACTTCTTCAACTACTACACTGGTATAAAATACCTAAACATGTAATTTAAACAGGGCCTGGGATGCAGGAAATCCTAGCACTGACTCCGTATACATTTAATAGTGCCCTGCAAAGAGGGACCTGCCCGAGGAGTAACAAACACCAACCATACCATGGCTCTACCATAATCAGTATTTTTTAAGTATACACTTGGGCCTGACCTTTGCTTCTTAAGAAAAGCTGTAAAAGAGCCAACAATTGTTTTGGGCTGCAAAAAGCATTACACCCCCCACTAAACACAGATGCTTTCTTCATAGTGAAAAAACAGAGAGGGTGTAGTAAATCAGCTTAATTTGCACCAAAACTATCCTCCCTTTTACTTTCCAGTTCCTGAACTGAAACATCATTTTCTCATAAAGCCTCTGGTTTTCAGTTTTGCTGCTTGGATAAGTCCTAGAAACAACACATGAATTTTAAGTAACAAATATCACTTGCAAGTTATAATTTCAAGCAGGACATGCTGACATGTGATTAATACATTGTATTATTCTATTAGCATTTACACTATTGCACATCCCATTTTAAATAACAATATCTCATGTAAAAATACAACTGTAATACATGCCTCCTATTACCTATTTTGAAATGTCTCCTTTCACTCACAGAATTCCATTTTAAAGCAGGAGCCCAGCTCCAGCCCGGGCACTAAACCCTGGGAGTCCCAGGTCTAAATTTTAGAATTATCCTGTAAGAAATATGTTCTTTGATTTTTGAAAGACACACTCTTCAAACAGTTACAGAAAACAATGAATGATACTGTATATGCTGTCATAAATTGTTAATTGATTGCTGGGGTCCAACGGGTCACGAGATGACTTAACAGAATGGCTCAAAGCCATCTGTAACAGACACCACAGCTTGCACCTGGCTCTGACCAGACCACGATGAACTAATTTTTGATGCACCCTTAATAAAGGACACGAAGCTTCTTGGTGATTCCATCTGGCCTTTAGCAAAACACAAAAACAAAAAAACCCAACAAATAAATAAATAAATAAAAAGGCAAAAAAAATGAAGCCCAAACCCTATTATTTGGCTACAAGGAATAAATTTGTAAATAGAAACTAGGTAAGACATGCTGCTATCTTTGGATTTTCTTTAAGACTCCTTTCATTAGCTACCTGTCAGGATAACAAAATGATGCCTCAGCTTTCTACTGAGTAGATAAAAAAATAAAAGGGAAAAAATATCTAAAAGTACACTTTGAAGCTCCCTGTTTCGCTGATGCAGAAAGTGACAACAAAGGCTCTTACATCCCTCGGCTCATCACAGAACCAGATACCAGCAAAACACTCTAAGTCTCTCTTTTTGCTGTAGTCTGGAAGGGAGTAGCATCAAGCATGTGATTATTTGTAACAGATCCCCAGCACTGCATTACCAAAATAAAACCATGCGCTCTGCAATACACCAGCAAACAACGCTGTGAGCTCCCAGCGTCCCCGAGGGACTCATGGCCACTCCAGAAGTCCTTTCCATTCTGAGGAATTAAGTATAACCTGCCTGAATCAAGATCTAAACCTACAGAAGGAATTTCAGAAATCCACTCAGAAATTTGGGGAGATTTTGAAAGGTTGCCTTCTTGAAAATCAGGCCATGCATTTAGACTTTTACATAAAACCAGTTTTTTTCAATATATTTAAAGGTCTTCAAGTAGAGAGCAGTCCCTAATGGCAATTTCTGAAGTATTAAGGCCACTGGTCACGTACATTGAGAGGAACCAATATGACCACAGACACTCTTGGATAATCCTAAAATGTTGAATGAAATAAATAAATATAATAACGTGCTTGGGAATAAGATTTTTCAGTTCACGTTCCTACATCCAAAATTCATTGTCAAGAGGGGCTGAAAGCTTTGTACCTTTAAAACTACTGCCACTAGTTAGATATCTGGCACAGAGCCTAAAAGGCTATTATGAAATCTTAACCTGAACCAGACTTTTGGACAATTGTTTTAAATCTTGGCCATTCCTAAGAAAGCAAAAGAAAGAAGAGCCACTGAAAACTCTTCATAAGAATAATAAACTTGCATTTAAACTCATGAATAAAATTCTGGAGTCAGAAACTTTTTTGGTTTATTCTCTAAGACAATCCTAAGAAATTGCATACAACCATGCCAGAAAACATCCAACACTGGAGAACACATTAAAAAAATTACTCAAAGCTCGAAAAAAACCCCAAGCACCTGATGTTCCTGTCTCCTTCATGTTCATAAGTCCCAGTGCGGCTTGTTTGCTGGTCTTGAGAAGTTAACTGTGCCTAAAAAACTATGATGTTCAATTTACACAACCGGTTACTTCTTGTACTGAAGATTAATGACCAGCACTGGCATGTACTGAGGATTTTAAACATCTGTAGGCAGAGCTTACATTCAGGAGCTACAACTCAAACACCACTGCATTAACTGATGGTCATGTCCATGAAGGATTGACTACTTTGAGAGAGAATTTTTGAACACATGGGGGGGAGAAAGGTTATATTACTCTGCAAAATTTACTATAAAGTCTATTTTCATCTAATTTTGACATGGGCCCGTGCCAAAGCACATGGATCTAAAGGAAGAGCTATTTTTATCTTATGGATATGCACACTGCGGAATGGGTTTGTGCATATGTTCCTGCTCTTGTGATAAATAAATAGGAAGAGGGGGAGGCTGCAGCAGCTTACCCACAAACATGCTTATTCCATTGAATGTGGATGACACAGCCATGAATCCACAGACTGCTCCCCTCATCAGG
Organism: Atrichornis clamosus; assembly: GCA_013400975.1. Lineage (NCBI taxonomy): Eukaryota > Metazoa > Chordata > Aves > Passeriformes > Menuridae > Atrichornis > Atrichornis clamosus. The sequence goes on from WBMZ01008314.1 coordinate 113,842, forward strand.
CAACTCCAGTTTTCCCATGTTGGCCCTTGGCCTACAGCACCGCACTTCTGCTCTGTACTGCCCGAGCCCCCCAAAAGTGGATAATAAAGATTTTGTGAGGTACAAAGACCCTGCAGACCCTCCAGTGAGTTGAGCAGAGCTGGCCCACACGGCTCAGCACTGCAGGGGACCCAAGCCGGGTCACCTCCAGATCTACAGATCTGCTCTTATCAGCAGGGCTGCAGGGTTGGGCTGGGACCCGTTGGAGCTGCCTGTGGCTCGCGCTTGCTGCCTTGGTCAGCGCTGGGAATACAGGGTGGGGGGTAGGAGCTGGTGCCAGCAGTGCTTTGCTTTTCTCACTGTGCCCCTGCTCCATGCCTGCAGGACGGGGCTGCCTTCCCATGGGAAAAGCCAAGGCTCCAACGCAGAGAAATGAGGCAGCCACGTGTGATGGAGTGCCAGTGTCAGATGAGGTGGGTTTTGAGGGGCAATCCAACTTCAAAGACATTTTACATTATTCAAATAAAGCCAAAATATTTCAGTCTGTTACTTGTGCTGGACAAAGCACATCCCTAATGCTTGGAAGCATTAGCTGTTTTTTATCTTGCTTCCCAAAAAGCTGCACTGGCGATGAGAGATGCCAAACCAGGCAGTTCCCATGCTGCTAAGTTGTTGAAACCCAAAAGCAAGAATGGGAATTGCTGAGCAGCAGCATCCCTTACTGTCCTCCTCACAGGAGGCCAGCTTTGGAAATACTTTCTCACAAAATACTTTCCACTATAAAATACATGAAAGATCTGTAATCCTAATCTTGTAGGATCTTTCTGATATGGAGATCACATCCCTGGAAGAACACTCATTGAATTGCAGAGAGATACCAGAAGTGAAATGCTCACAGGACAGACCCTCCTCTGCCAGAGGAGACCTAACTTCAGTTCCCAGCAGTGATAGGAAGCAGAGCTGGGAAACACCCAGGTGGAGACAAGGACACAGCCTCTCCCATGGGCTTCCCAGCTCCCAGCCCCACACAGAACTCCTCACCGCTCTACGCAACGTGTACAAGAGGCACGCATGAAAATCCCAAAACAGGACAGACTGCTCAGGGGTTTGGCAGATAGACAAGGTCAGGGCACTGCATAAGCCAGCAAGAGATGCTGAAGATAGGGACGCTTCAGATTCCAGCTGCCTCTTGAGCACCAGGAGTGGGGCAAGGCTCTCCAAAAACACATTCCTCCACGGGGAAGCAGCAGACCTGAGCCCTCTCCCATGTCAGGTAACTAAGCCCTATCTTTGCAAAGCAAGAACTGCTCTATTCTTTCCAAACAATGTTATCATTTGGCAGCTTCGCTCCTGCTTATCTGGCAGCTTTAGCATTATCCAGAATGTGAAAGAACTGGGCTCTGTAGCCTCCCCTCTGCCTGGGGGCTCAGTGGGGAGAAACACCCCCCAACCCCTCTCCCTGTAGCTTCCAAAGGGTTTAGGCACAGCCAAGCAACCACAGCTCCAGGGCTGAGGATCTCCTCCCAAGGCAGACCCTGCATTTTCCCTGCACCCCAAAAGTCATTGGTGCTCACCTCACAGCCTCCCCAGGGCTCAGCACTTAGGGAGCAGAGTTAGCAGCAGCCACACAATTCACCTTGCAAGCATCACACCAGGGGGATACCCAGTGCCAACAGGCCTGATGCAGGACACAAATACTTGCTTGTTACCCAGACAACCATCTTCCTGCAGGTGAGGAACACCTCAAAAGGTAGAGGCAGCAAACAGGATCTCACCTCCTCACAACCCAGCTCTGGACCCACCCCAACTGGTGTCCTTCTGGCAGAAGGACGTGGTCCCAGAACCTCTGCCAGGAAGAGCAGGGCATCCCTCCTTTAAGGAGTGTGCCACCCAAGAGCAGCAGGAATTGAACCCTAACAAGTCATCCCCCCACAGCCCATCTTCCTTAGGGCCCTGTCCCACAGAGAGGCTAGGATATCTGTGCAGGATCTTCACCTGCACCATCACTACAGGGGACAAAGGGCAGCAGGACAAGGCGGCCCGACTCACTCCTGGATGGAGGCAAGCACGCAAAGCACCTGTGCCCTCCCAGCACGAGGCAATCAGAGGCGCTCGCCCGCCCACAGAGCAAGAGCCGGAGTAGCGCAGCCGCTGCCGAAAGCCACAGCTCTCAGCGCGGCGTGGTTAATGTGACCCGACACCTCCTGCAGCAGCACTCCACCTTCATCTGCTGCATCACGCCAGGCAGATGCCCTCAACACCCCAGCAGGTCCTGCAGCCTCAGCTCTCCAGGTTGCCCATCTGTGTTGTCTGTCCATCCTCCCCGGCAACACTGGGCATGGCGATGCAGCCACCAAGCTCTTCACCAGTCCCCAAAACCCCAATAAAGGCCAGCTCCTGCCACCACCAGCTCTTTGCACCACCAGGACAGGTATGCACACCCCCCAGCAGACCCTGCCAGGACAGCCAGCAGCAGGAGATAACTCTTCAAACAACCACACAAAGACATGCAAATGCGTCAGCCAGAGCCCCAGCTCCACTCGCTTTGGAGAGCAGCAGTTTTGCGTCGGACACAAGGAGTCCTGGTTTCCATGCGCTCTCCAGTGGAGGTCTCAGCCTCACAAGAATCTTTCTCACACACAAACCACTGCAAAAAAACACACAACATAACCAACTGGGACAGAAGCTTGAAGAGACACTGTAAAATTGATTAGTCATCAAAATCATCAGACCATAAAAGAAGCTCCAGCTGTGCTCATCTTTTTTTGTGGGGATAAATGCAAGAAGCAAGGCTCTATTTAAAATTAATTCCTTTTTTTTTGGTTGGGTTTGTTAGGCTTTTTTGTTGGTTTGGTTTTTTGGGGTTTTTTTTGTTTACTAGAGTCTGTTACTCTGGTTGACAATTAAGCCCATTATCCAATTCCTTCCTTTTTCACCACCTTAGTAGTCGTTTTTCATAGCCTTTGAAGTAGGGGAAGAAAGGGTAAATTCCAATAAGTGCTATTTTAAAATTAAAAATGCAAGTATAAAATGAGCTCAGGAAGGCATTTGAACCATTCAACCTTCTGTTTTAAGACTCCAGCATGGACTCAATACAAACAATTCCTTTCACATTAAGAGCAATTTCAAGTCACACCGCTGTGTACAAGCTGCAGTTAAGCACTGGCCCAAACATTCTGCCAGACCCTTGGCGTAAGTGTAGAAGGGCACAAGAAAACAAAGATTTAAATTTTGGCTAGTGTACTTCTGCAAAATCACTGTCAGCACATATTTTTCAGTTCATACAAAACCCAGCAGAGGAAAATTCAAACAATAACTAACTTGGAGATGAAAGGTTCAGAAAAACTGCAGAAGAAAAACCCTAATATGATGTAACTCATGGAATTGTTCAGCACTAATCATTAACCTGAGTGCTCACGGTATCCCATTGCAAACTGTGTCCTTTTGGCTTGGTTTTAAAACTGACCCACAGGTTTTGGGGATGCTTTTGCAAAACCACCAAGAATGACCCTTTTTAATAGTCACAATATCCCCTCACTGAAGATGCCTGCCTTACCAGAGGCTATTTGCAGTAGATGGTCTCTACAATAGTACCCCAGCCTTGGGCACCACAGAGAGCCAGCTGCAAACAACAGGTTTTTGTGCCTGGGTACCATGGATTCCAAGGGCAAAAAACTTCACCAAACTCACAATCAACGTCATTATCCAAAACCTTAAGACCATGCCCCAGTTCTGCCTTTGCGTTCATCACCCTAGGAAACAGGAATTCATAATGCCACCACAAAAATGCTCCCTTCCTCTACTTTCCATGTTGGGGAAAAAAAATATTCAAGGAGGTAAACATGGATCCTTTAAAGAAGTAGCAGGAAGTTGCCTGGTTATACTCCCAGGCCAAGTTGCAGTTATATCAGATTGCATTTAACTCATCTAGTGAAGCTCTGGCCATCTCCAGCTTCTCTGAAACCCTGTTTCCACACCCCACTGCTCTTGCTGTGACCAGTTCTTCTCTTAACACCTCACCGAGAAAGCTCTCACTAATATCTCAGCTGCAGCAATACAACGAGCCTTCCTCATTCCCACTGCAATAATTTCTGCCTGGGTGCTAATTTGTAAACTAGGCAAATAAAAAGCAAACTTGGGGCTTGAATTTGTTTTATTGCCATTATTCTCTCCTTTGGGTGGGATGGACAAAGCAAATGCGGCACGTCACTGCCTTTCTCCAGATGTTAGCCAGCCAGCCTTCAAAGCACACAAAAGTCCAGGATTTTCTAGGGTGACTATTTATACTGCTATCCTATAGGAAAAAAAAATCTACCAACTGTATTTTTGGAGGAAACAGGAACAAACCACTGGATTCATGCCTTGTGCACAGCTACACCAAGCAGCACCACATGGACTCATGGCATACGGACAGGCACCACCGATGGTGCTGGTCTCAGTGCACAGACACCCTTCTCCTTCCCCAGTCCCCAAAGCCTCTCTGGTCTATATCCAATTATGACTCCAGCCAACTTGCTAACACCACTATAATCAAGAACTTTTAACAACCACCAACAATCCCATAAATCTGCTTTTTATGGCATGGCAGAAGACTAATTATATGATTAAATTCTGTCAAAAGATAAAGCCCACACACTTGCTCTAAAATTGCAATTAGCTCTTTCAGGTGCCAAATAAAAGCATTGCTAACTTTTCAAAGACATGTTGCCAACACAACTGAACCAGATTACATTACTGACCCTGAACAAATGGAGAGCACTACTTTGAGTCCCTTCCCTTTATTTTCTGTGTCCACTAGTGTTATAAATACAGGCACTGTGATCCCTGCTCTGAACTGCAAGCACTAATGAGTGAATCAGCTCAAACACAAATTAACTCCATACTACATGTTCTTATTCTACTGGAATCTCCTGCTATTTTCATAGCATAATATCTTGCTGAACCTCACTACAGAGGTGCAGAAATGTTTTGCTATGAACCCTTTCATTTCTGTGACACCGCCTTTAATGAAGGTTGAGCTTTTTAAACACAAATCACACATCACTTAATTTTTACAAAAAACAAGACCTATAAATGAAAACACACCCTGTGTGTAAAGTGGGACAAGATCTGGACAAGATGTGTATAAGATACGCACTATGATGATGGGGAAGGAACTCTAAACCAAGCACATCTAAGCTATTTGATGGTTTTCATAACAGAAGAAACATTTTAGCAAAATGTAACATTGCATATTAGCACTGAGTGAAAGGTTTTGGCTATGTTACTTCCTAGCAGTCTTCTAAGAGTGCCCAGGGAGAGGTTTGTCACACCTGGGGAACAGGAATGATACAGCAAATGATACAGCAAAACCATGTCACATAGAAAAACAGCACAGTAGGAACCCAAGAAGAGAGCAGATACTCCAAGAAGATGGAACTCAGGTGGGATACTGGCATAGCCTTGCTCTTCCAGCTTATCACTAAAACTATACGATCACCAAAAGCAAACCTCAAACCCCAAGTGATGGCCCAGGCAACCCCGTGCTCTGGTCCTCAATATGGATACATGCCAACAAGAAGGGAAATAGCACCTGACAGGTTCTAAAGGACCTTATTTTTTTTTTTTTAATGATATAAGGTATCTTTTACAGCTTAACAAAAAAAATTATCATTAGATACTGTACTTTTAATTATATTCATTTACATAACAAATGGCCATATATTGAATGTATATTATGTCAAGCTTATGCAGCAGCCCTTTACATACCTGATCTGTGCCTCTTCCAAACAACCTGCATTAAGGAATGTTCTTGAATAATAAGAAAAAATGGGCACAATAGCTAAAATGGGCTCCTCTGAACATTTGGGCTAAAAGGCCTTTCATCTCCCTCTCCTCCTGCTGTCAGAGCTAATACCAAGTGCAAGGAGCAAAGAAACACCAAGCTCAAGATGTAAAGGCTGGGGTAGACCCAGCCTCAGTGTTCCCAAGCACCCACACCCTGGTCCTGGGGGTGCTTGTGGGACCCAGCAGTGCTGTGCTTCAGGGGACAGAGGCTGCCCGGGATGACTAGGCACCTTGGGGGAGGGGGAATAATGGAAAAAATAAGACCAAACCAGCAAAAAACCCCAAACAAAACCAAACCCAGAGATGGCTTTGTGCCTGGTGTGGCTAAAGAGCTGCATTCTGGCGACTTTTGAGCTTGCTCAGTGCTGCTGACAGCAGGAAAAGGCGCCAGCAGCAGGGAGCAGCCATGTTCCCCAGCAGGCTGGGGGAAGCAAGGCTCCCTCAGGGAATTCGTACTCACCTGGCGGTTTCATGTAATATTGCTCAATATCGGACATGTCCGTGTGCAGCGCACAATCGAGATAGTGCAGGATAACTTTTCTACTGAAGTAGTACCTCATGCCCATCAGAAAGACAGGCAAACAGCAGGTCAGCAGGAAGGACTTGGTCACAACAAAGCACATTACTATGGAGATAAGGAAGAGAAATAAACGACACCTGTCAGAAAAGAGAATTTAGTGTTGATTTCGGAATACAAACTCATTATAAAAATAAATAAAACAAGCACAGTCAAAACATACATTTGCAGTACACACACAATTCACGCTCTCGAGATTATCATGATAAGGGATGGTGTATCGCGACGAGATAACCCGGAGAAGTTTATGAGGTCCTGAAGGAACCAGTGTGGAGGATGCCGCCACGCCACGCCAGGTTCCACCGAAATCCCCCGGAGCGGGGCCGTGGGGACCCCGAGGGCCCCGAACACCCCAGACCACTCCGCTGTTCCCGGCGAGGCCGGAACGCGGCCGGGCGCAGGAGCCGCGCTGCGGGCACCGCTCCGCAGCCATGTGTTCGCCACTGCGGCAGTGCTATTTCCATCAGCACCGACTCCCAGGGCAGCCACCCTGCCCGGTCCCATCCCGGGGGGCTACCGAACTCCTAGGGGCCTTCTGCGGGTGTCCCCGAGATGGCGGCTTTCCCCCGCACGGCCCAGAGCCACAGGATGAGTCCCCCTGCACCTCAACGCCTGATGGGGATCCCCCTCCAGCGCGGGGTCCCGTCCTCCCCGGTGTCTGGGACACGGGGTGCGACCCGCGTGCAGCCACCGAGGGCAGGAGACCACCCCAAAGCCCGCGAGGGGCACACATTATTAATAGTTATTGGCACGGGGAGGGGACACCTTGTAGGTGCTATTTTTGAGGATTTCACTCTGGGAGGTGAGGTGACCCCTCAGCTTGGTCCTGCTGCAGGGGGTACCCCCTCCCCACGCCGGGGGGGAAATTTGGGGGGCGCTCACTGGCGGGCCCGGCTGTCTCCAGGCAACGCCGGCACGCCGTGCTCCCCCTCGCCGGGCTGCGCGGGGGCGGCCAGTGCGCGGTGCGCTCCGCTCCCCTCCACGCAACCCCCAGCCCCGCAATAACCAGAAGGACGACTCATCCCCGCGGCGACCTCCCCTTCACGGGTCTCCACCCTTAACACCCGCGCAGGGTCGCGCATCCCCCGGCGGCGCAAGCCTCCCCCTGCCAGCCCGCCTGCCCCCGCCGCAGCGCTGCGGCTCCGCGGCCGCCCCGCACGATGCTGCGGCGCTCCCCTGGCCGCACCGCGCCCGCGGGTCCCCGGCGCCTCCCGCCTCTCCGACCATTTTGTGAAGACCCTCAGCGGGGAATAAACCCGGCGCCCCTCTCCCCAAAAGGGAGCGGATACTCACCCGCCAGCAGCCCGTAGAGCAGCTGAGTGAGGGGCTGCTGCTTCAGCCCCCTGAACGCCGTGTTGGGGATCCGCTCCATGATCCCCTCGTAAAAGATGCGGCGCACCACCTCCTGTTCAGAGGGGTGGAATTCGCGGATATAGACATTGTCGCGCCTGGGGTCTTCTTTTGGTGGGGTGAGGGGGGGCGGGGGTGAGGGAGGGGAGCCCGCCAAAGAGGGCCACATCTGGGAGGAGGAAACAATGATCGTGTCTTTTTTGGATCCCGGGATTGATTCATGATCTTCCGCCACAATCTTGGTCTCACAAACCATCTTGGGAGACAGACAATGCATGCAAACCGGCCGCGGGGAGGGGGCGAGGAGAAAAACGGGAGGGGAGGGGTGTCAGAAAATCAAAAAAAAAAGGGGGGAAAAAAAAAGGAAAAGGGGGAGGGGGAAGGAGCGGGGCGCGGAGCTGGGACGGAGACCCGCAGGCAGCGGGGCGCAGAGCAGCGCGGCCGAGCGGGACGGGAGGAAGGAGCCCCGCTGCATTTTGGAGAGGCATTTATAGGGCGGGGGGGCCGCGTGTCCCCGGGGTCTTAGAGCCCCCTGCATTGGCTGCGCGGGGTCGCCATGTGATCGGGGGGGCGGGACACCTCCCCCTTGCCCCCCCATCCCTGCACCGCCCCTTGCAAATTACTACGGCGCGGGGCTGCGCGGGGAGTCGGGGCCGCACATCGCTGCCCGCATACTCTGGTGCGCGCGCGGGGGGGGTGTTATTATTTTTTATTTATCTATTTCTTTGCTGCGAGCGCACCGTGCACCCAGCAGCTTTCTAGAACAGTCGCTGCGGGTGCGCGGCGCTGCGCGGGGCGCTGCGGGGGCGCGGAGCCGCGGGGAGGGAGGGCCGGCCGGCCCCGCACCGCGTCC